>JBCNYH010000009.1:18885973-18897372 GCA_039654325.1 Tandanus tandanus
TATATAATTTATAATATTTATTATTATATATATTAAATAAATATAAATAATATATAAATTATAAATAATATATTATTTATAATATAATAAGTACACAGTGGAGGACTGAACATGGCAGCCATCAGGTGTTTTAATAACCAATAATTACCTGACATACAGTCTGCTCTCTGCGAGTATCAAATGGTGCCATAGTTATGTAATATCCTGTAAAATATTGTGTATATTTGTACAGCTCGCTTTTACCCTCTTCTTGGCTTCACTAGTTCCTTTTTAATTTTAATTTATATTTGGTGTCGGTTGGGCACTGCTGCATTAACAAAGTAACTTCCTGTCAATAATAATGTACTACTCTATTCTATTCTATCCTATCCTATCCTACTCTACTCTATTCTATTCTATTCTATCCTACTCTACTCTATTCTATTCTATTCTATCCTATTCTACTCTACTCTATTCTATCCTATCCTACTCTACTCTACTCTATTCTATCCTATCCTATTCTACTCTACTCTATTCTATCCTATCCTATTCTACTTTACTCTATCCTATCCTATTCTACTGTACTCTATTCTATCCTATCGTACTCTACTCTATTCTTTCCTATCCTATCCTATTCTACTCTACTCTATTCTATCCTATCCTATTCTATCCTATCCTATCCTATTCTACTCTATTCTATCCTATCCTATTCTACTCTACTCTACTCTACTCTATCCTATTCTACTCTACTCTATTCTATTCTACTCTACTCTATTCTATCCTATCCTATTCTACTCTATTCTATCCTATTCTACTCTACTCTATTCTATTCTACTCTACTCTATTGTATTCTATTCTATCCTATCCTACTCTACTCTATTCTATCCTATTCTATTCTATCCTATTCTACTGTACTCTATTCTATCCTATCCTATTCTACTCTACTCTATCCTATCCTACTGTACTCTATTCTATCCTATCCTATTCTACTCTACTGTATTCTATCCTATTCTACTCTACTCTATTCTATTGTATCCTATCCTATTCTACTCTACTCTATCCTATCCTATTCTATTCTATTCTATTCTATCCTATCCTATTTTACTCTACTCTACTGTATTCTTATCTATCCTATTCTATTCTACTCTACTCTACTGTATTCTATTCTATCCTATCCTATTCTATCCTACCCTATCCTACCCTATCCTACTCTACTCTACTCTACTCCTACTCTACTCTATTCTATTCGGTTCTATTCTATTCTATTCTATTCTATCCTATTCTATCGTATTCTACCCTATCCTATTCTACCCTATCCTATTCTATCCTATCCTATCCTATCCTATTCTATTCTACTAGTAATACCCAACTAGGAAACAATGTGGCACACGGAGCACGTGAAGGCACCACGACTGCCGCAAACCGGTCTGGTTCGTGAAGAACACGGCGCTCCTGTCGGGTTCAGAGGAGTTTAGTATGTGGCGGCTGGAGAGGGGCGGAAACACAAGAGCCCGATTGTTTCCTTCAGTGACTGAGGAGCACAGGGCTGCCGAGACGAGCTCTACACATTCTCCAAGGTATGGACCTTACCTTATTTATTACTGTCTCCCAGATGTCAGACCAGTGAGAGTGATCAGGAGATCAGGAAGGGGGGGTTTACATAAGACACATGGTATGTGTGTGTGTGTGTGTGTGTGTGTGTGTGTGTGTGTGTGTGTGTGTGTGTGTGTGTGTGTGTCTGTCTCTGTGTCTACAAGCCTGGAACAGATGTCCTTCCAGGTAAGTAAAAGATGCATGAGCTTCCTTCCTGTTCTTATTAATAATAAAATAATGCATGGCATTTAATTAATGATGAATAATTTGTCCACCTGAGATGAGTCTGATACAGAAGGATTTCTACTTAGTTTGGGATTTCTCTCTAGATCTCCTTCCATAGACTCTACAGCTAGAGCCGGACTCTTCTGGACACCGTCACTGGATACCGGGATTATAAACCCGGTATCTTCTACCTCTGCCTTCAGGTGTGCTGAAGGAATCCCCGCGCACTGATTTGCCAAGCCCCTTAATCCTACTAGGGTCGCCGGGAGGGCGGAGTCTGTCTCAGCCGACACTGGGTGAAGGCGGGGTACACCCTGAACATCTCGCCAGCCAGATCGTTGTGGGCCAACAATCACACTCCCGCTCCCACTCACACATAGGGGCGATTTAAAAACAGCCGATCAGCCTACCGTGTCATGGCTTTGGACTGTCGGAGGAAACCGGAGTCCCTGGCTACTCTGGTTTCCTCCTACAGGGAGAACATGCACCCGTCACAGAGAAACGCCCCTTGCCGGACCCGGGACCTTCTTGCTGTGAGGCGGACATGCTGACCAATAATGGTGGTGGTCCTGTGGTGGTCTCTGTCCACTGAAGGAAGCTACTGAGCACACACGACACGTTTTTCACAGCAACGGATATGATACTGTCAGTAAAAGTGCCCCTACAATGTCACCTATACACTAGGATTACATTCATTCATTCATTTTCAGGTCGCGGGGAGGCTGGCGCCCATCTCAGCCGACTCTGGGCGAAGGCGGGGTACACCCTGGACAGCTTGCCAGACCATCGCAGGGCCAACACATGTACAACCATTCACACTCACACTCACACCTAGGGGCGATTTGGAACAGCCAATCAGCCTACTGTGTATGTTTTTGAACTGTTGGAGGAAAAACCGGAGTACCCGGAGGAAACCCACGCAAGCATGTGAGAACATGCAAACTTCACACAGAAACGCCCCGAGCCCGAGAATCGAACCCAGGGCCTTCTTGATGTTAGGTGAACATGCTAGCCACTACGCCACCGTGTCGCCACCTTGAAATACTTTCATTCCAAATGTTGTACCTTTTCATGGAAACAGTCTTGAATGAACCGTGAAAAAAGGCTTCGAACGAGTCACGTTTCTTTCTTTTCTCATTTTTTCTAGTGATGTTTCAGGTCACAGGATATGAGCTGATATCCTAGGAGAAGATTAGCCAATCAGAATGCGCAAGTGCTAATATCTAGCAACCCCGGAGAGAATAAACTGAAATATGCACCGTGTGTTTACTTTACCTGGCCGGTTAACTAGGAGTTACTGTTGTTTGACAGGTGTTTTATTTGAACAGTTCCGCACCACGCCCCGCCCATGTGAGCTCAGCTTTGCCAACTGTGTTTTTGTAGGATGTTTGCATAATCCAGAGTTTGCATTAAATAATAATTAGGGTCACGATGAAGCCTACAAAACAGTCTGATGAGAATTCAGGGCAGATATGTAAAGGAAGTCCGTCTCGTTCAACGGTGGCACGGTGGCGTAGTGGTTAGGACGTCCGCCTTACAGCAAAAAAGTATTTGGTTGAAGTCCCGGGCTCAGCAAGACCATTTCTGTGTAGAGTTTTCATGTTCTCCTCATGCTTGCATGGGTTTCCTCCAGGTAGTCCGGTTTCCTCCCACAGCCTAAAGACATGCACGTTAGGCTAACTGGCCCTAGGTGTGAGTGCGAGTGTGAATGGTTGGATGTGTTTTGGCCCTGCAGTGGTCTGGCAAGCTGTTCAGGGTGTTCCCCGCCTTCGCAGAGGGTCAGCCGAGATAGGAAACATGATGTTTTTGCCATTATTTTTGACATTTTTCTATATTTCCTTTCAACTCTAGTTGACTTGACCAGCCATCTGAATGCAAACCCTGTATACGCTGTTGTATCTGAGTCTGCTGGGGCTTATGCAACCAGTTCAGCACCTGGCCTCGGATGTCCTTCAACCCCGTCCTGGCAAAGGGGTGGCGTCTGCCAGCGGGAACCGCTGGGTGGCCGAGAACTGTCGCCGCCTCTCGAGGCTACTGCGGCAGAAGAACGCTGCCGTACGGAAGCTGGAGGCCGCAGCCGCAGCAGCGGAGCGCGACCAGGTGCTCTCGGAAGCTGAGCGCGTCTTCCGGGTGCACACGCTCGAGGTGTTCCAGAAGGAGCTGAATGAGAGTGAGCGTTCCCTGTTTGAGGCTGTTCTAGGCCTCCAGCGTGTGCTGAAAGGGGACTTTGGTGATGTTTCGAGCATGAAGGAAAGCAGCCGCCAGAGGCTTGAGGCGCTCAGGGAGGCCGCCATTAAGGTGAGCTGTTGTAAATGTTTCTGAATGAGAAATAAGGCGGCTTCACTAGAAGTAAGATTACTAAAGAATCAGGAGCCTACTGTGAATGTTTTTGGACTGTGGGAGGAAACCGGAGTACCCAGAGGAAACCCACACAAGCACGTGGAGAACATGCGTACTCCACACAGAAATGCCCCAAGCCCGGGAATCGAACCCAGGACCTTCTAGCAGTGAGGCAGATGTGCTTACCACTGTGCCAGCCGCCCTAAATTAAGATTATTACCATAATTGGCTCAGTCATTTAAAGCAGGGATGGGTCATGACAAGATTGCAGGGAATTTAAGCCTTTGAACCTTCACAGTAAACAATATTGTGAAAAGATTTGGGGAATTTGGACACACCTCTCATATCATCACCATCGTTGTATGAATGTGACCTTCAACTGTCCATAAAACTGTCATGCTGCTGTTAGCCATACATCGGTTCTATGCAGAAAGAGGTCTCTGGGCTTTCTGATGAAAGTAAAACTGTGCTGTGGTCAGGAGAGTCCACATTTTAGCCTGTTTTCAGGAAACAAACTTTGAAAATGACCATCCAGATTGTTATCTGTAAAGGCTACACAGCACCTGAGGTGGTATGTGGTGCATCAGTGCCTATGGCATGGGTGAGTTGTATGTGTGTGAAAGTACCATTGTGCTTGATTGGGATTTTGGTATCAAGGCAATGTCTCTTCCTCGACAAAAATTTGGACTGCAGAGCTGTGATGATTATCATCCACAGGTCCCAAACGATTAAAAAGTGTAAATAAAAGGGAAGGTGATATAACACAAGGGTAAACATGGTATACGGCATGGAGGCGTAGCATGTTTACCTTACAGCAAGAAGACCCTACGTTTTAGTCCCAGGCTGGAACGTTTGTGTGTGTGTGTGTGTGTGTGTGTGTGTGTGTGTGTGTGTGTGTGTGTGTGTGTGTGTGTGGAGTTTGCATGCTCTCCCTGTGCTTGCGTGGGTTTTCTCCAGGTACCCCGGTTTCCTTCCACAGTCCAAAGACATGCACATTAGGCTATTTGGCTGATCCAGATTGAACCTAGGTGTGAGTGTGAGTGTGAATGGTTGTGTGTGTTGCCCTGTGATGGATTAGCGAGCTGTACCGGGTGGACCCCGCCTTCACCCAGTGTTGGCTGAGATAGGCTCCAGCCTCCCCATAACCCTAATAGGATTAAGGGGTTCGGCAAATGAGTGAGAGGGAGCAATATATATATATATATATATATATATATATATATATATATAAATAAAATATTGGAATAGTGAATGAAACTGGAAACATCAGTCTTTTATACAGATGTGTCTTTGTGTATTGTGCTGATGTGTCTCAAGAGCACTTTGTTTACTTAAAAAAGGCTTAGATAATAAAACCCAAGGCAAGAACAGAAGCAACACGACAGAAGAAAGAACATTGAAACATAAAACATATGAAAGGACAAAGACACTCTGACCCAAATATACGATACTTATACATCATATACGTATAATATCAGACACTGTATTTACACTAAATTGATTGGATCTTAATGATTGTCATGTGCCATAATTTATTAAACATAGGAAATAATATAAATACAAACTCAGCTTTCCCAGGTTCAATTCCCGGGCTCGGGCGTTTCTGTGCGGAGTTTGCATGTTCTCTCCATGCTTGCGTGGGTTTCCTCCAGGTACTCCGGTTTCCTCCCACCGTCGAAAAACATGCACAGTAGGCTGATTGGCGGTTTCAAATCGCCCCTAGGTGTGAGTGTGAATGTGAATTGTTGTATGTGTGTTAGCCCTGGAATGGCCTGATGTGCTGTTCAGGGTGTACCCCGCCTTTGTCGCGACCAGCCTCTCCTCGCCCCTAATTAGAATTAAGCAGCTTAGAAAATTAATGAATGAATGGACAAACCCAGCTTTAAGAAATTCTGGATTAAAGGTTTTAGGACGTGTAATAAGAGACTTTATGAATATTTTATGATTCCTTCCGGACACTGTCTGATTTTGTGTTAAAGCTGCAAATTATAACATTTAAAATGTCTTTTGACCTCTAATAATTGGAATGTTTTGATGATATCTTACATCACTGGTGTCCCAGGAGAGCGCGCGGGCCCTCATTTTATGTGGAAGCAAGAGCTCTCAAAGAATATAATTATCGTATGTTCTTTGCATCGAACGTTACCGTGAAACCTAATTCATCATCCGTCCACTAGGTGGCAGCAGCCTATATCAAGAAAACAGCTAGTCGTTCATGACTCAAGAAAGATTGCATGTTAGCTTGTCGCTGTTAAGCGCTGTCAGAAAATGCAAGTGAATAAAGAAAAAGAGGACAAATACCTAAACTAATTATTTTGCCGTGCAGATTCCATGGTTGCCCTTTAAGAACAGATGTTCAGTGAATATTCGGCCCTCGATCACCTTTAAATTTAGTGATGTGGCCCTCAGCGAAAATGACTTTTACACCCCAGACTTTAACTTTAATCATGCATGATTTTTTTGCTATTACTGGAACTCTTGGTTTCTTTATTTCAGGTGTCTTTTCATATTTTTATGGCCCTGAATTGAGTTCGGGCGGCACGGTGGCATAGCAAGAAGGTCCTGGGTTCGATTCGGGTTGAATGTTCTCCCCGTGCTTGTGTGGGTTTTCATCTGGTACAGTCCAAATACACGCACATTAGGCTAATTGGCTGTTTCAGATTGTCCCTTGGTGCGAGTGTGAATGATTATGTGCTTGCATTGGTTTCCTCCGGGTCTTCCGGTTTCCTCCCACAGTCCAAAGACATGCACGTGACGCAAACTGGCTGTTTCAAATCGCCCCAGCAGTGGCAGTTAGAATATAAGTGTGAATGGTTGTATGTGTTTGCCCTGTGATGGTCTGCTGAGCTGTTCAGGGTGTACCCTGCCCTCGCCCAGTGTCGGCTGAGATAGGCTCCAGCCTTCCCACGACTGTAGTGGGACCAAGCATATTATATTATGCATATTAATAAGCCAGCTTTACAAACATATTTATATGGATCCTGATCCCTAATATGCAAGCTATGAAATTTGAGGAGAACTTGAAAGAAACTGGATAGAGATCATGTGATAAAGGTCTTTTCTGATAGGAGGAGCAGGAGTATGTGGAGCTGGTGGCGGCTGAGAAGCACCAGCAGGAGGCACTGAAAGCAGCTCAGGAGCAGAATAAGACCCTCTCCATACTGGACGAGATTCTTGAGGACGTTCGGAGGGCTGCTGACCGCCTGGAAGAAGAGATCGAGGATCACGTCTTTGACAACAACAAGCAGGTCGGCCATCAGACTCCCTTCTGTTCTATTATGAAAGACATTTTCCTTTGTTGGTTATTGCAACGCCACTCTGTGTGAAAGTTACCCCGTAATTATTTTCTGCTTGCCTTCCTCATTGTGCGTCTTTCACTCAGATGAGGGGAGTCAATGTGGAAGCGGTCCTGAGGGTGGAGGACGACGAAGAGGACAACAAGAGGAAGAATGTGTCGTGGCAGGTAGCAGAAGGCGACCTTGGGCTGAGTATGCTCATCGATTCACAGAACAACCAGTACATACTGACCAAACCCCGGGACTCAACCATTCCACGAGCTGACCACCACTTCATCAGGGTTAGAGTCTGAACTCAGCACTCATGCCAGCTCAGCTCTTCAGTTTAGGAGTATCTGGCTTGTCATTATTACCTCCACCAAGGGGAAGGATTATGAGATCGATTGTGTGTCTGTCTGTTTGTCTGTTTGTGACCACGATAACTCGAAAACTAATGGACGGATTTCCGCAAAATTTTAACCAAATGGGTGTCGTGGGCCAATGAAGAAGCGATTCAATTTTGAGCGTGATCCGGATTTTTTATTACGTTCCAAGATTGCGCAACATTACATATTTTAGAATACAACGTCACAAATACAACTGATTAAAGAGTTAAATATAAAAGTCAAATGAATGTATGATTGGAAAATTTAAGTGCTTATACTACCTTGGTGGAGGCCTTTACTCTCTGAGTGCCTTTCTAGTTATCTCATTTCCCACCCCAATTTGGTCATTTGCCAGTTCTGAGCCGGTAGTTATCCATCCTGGCACCAAACCACATGTTTGAGGGCTGGAATGTGCTTCCTGCAGACTGAGGCACAATTGTTCAAACCGCAGTTCATTCTATGTAGAAGGGCAAATGAACATTTAGAGGGAAAATGCTATCCACGCACTTCTGCATACCGTACATAAGCTCACAAATATGCTCGAGTGGCAAATTTCTGTCTGATTGATAGGCAGAGAGAAAGGTATCCCTAAAGCAGCAAATCTGACAGTGTTAATAAATAAACGCTGTAATTCAAATCACACAATCATATTAATGCGACAATTCTCCAATGTTATTGTTTCTATAAAAATACACGATATTCACATCTAGGTGTGTTGAACAACATTTGTTAGAACCCACCCATTTTTAATTATTAATAATACTGGAATGCATGACGGACAGGTGTTTCTTGTTCCCCAGGTGTGTCCTGTAAGATTGCTTCTTTTAGAAATAATTAGCTGTACTCTTCTTGTTCTGCTCTTGTGAAGACTGCATTTGTTGATTTAAAAAAAATGAAGAAAGAAAAAAGGATGAACCAGGGGAAAATGAGGACCAGAGATCTGCCTATGGGAGGAAAACAAGCCAACGTGAAGCCGAGAAAAGAGAAAAAATTGAGCAGATCCATTGAACAAGCATTGGGCATGACCAGTACAAAAATTTGTAATGTCCTCCTTTTTATACCCCAGTTGTGCTCCACGCTTTTTTGAATCATGGAGATGGTGGACATCGTGGCTCCAGTGTAAACCCAGCATTTGCACATCTGCCTCACAGTGAGATGGTCCTGGGTCTGAGTCCCTGGCATGGCGAGGGAATTTCTTTGTGGATTTAGCATTTTCTCCCCGTGCATGCATGCGTAGGTTTCTTCTGGGTACTCCGGTTTCCTCCCACAGTCCAAAGACGTGCACATTAGGCTAATTGGCTGTTCCAAATTACCCCTGGGTGTGAATGAGTGTAAATGGTTGTGTGTGCATGTGTTGGCCTTGTGATGGTCTGGTGAGCTGTTCAGGGTGTACCCCATCTTCGCCCAGTGTCACGACCCTAATAGGATTAAGTAGTTTGGCAAATGAGTGAGTGAGTCGGCAATAATATAGTATAGTATAGTTAAATATAATATACCAATCCAAACTTGATATACGGTCTTGGGTCACTTTCCTGAGGGTGTAAAAATGATTTGACCACTGGGAGGCACTGCAATAAACAACAACTGGGGTGAATGAATGAATAATTAAATGTTCATAGGATCTGATCCTATATATCGCCGTTACACCTAGTCTTTGGTAACTTGATATAAAACCTGCTATCAGCGATTATAACCACACTTTCAACAGGATCAGGTCAAGTTGCCACGGCAACTCTGCCCTTCTGGATGCTTGGCCCCCTCATCGCTGCTTGCAGCAATATTGTAGAAGATTGTTAGCTTGGGGTTGTTTTCGGAGATTTTTCTCAGACAGAGCTATGCACTTTATTTATACAGGACCTGGTATCAGTGGTGATGCTTTCCCTGCCCTGTGGCTGGCTGTGCACGCTGGTTGGACTGCCTCCGATGTTCGGCTACATAGTTTCTGGGATTCTTCTCGGTCCCTCAGGGCTTAACAGCATTAAGGTACGTGGCATGCAGTTGTTTTAGTATTATACCAGTTAATACTATTACTTATTAAGTTTGATTAAGCATGAAAATCCTTTATTGTCTCTCTGTTTCTGCCTGTAGTCCATGGTCCAAGTAGAGACGCTGGGGGAGTTAGGTGTGTTCTTCACACTCTTTGTGGTCGGCCTTGAGTTCTCTCCTGAGCGACTGCACAAGGTAAAAACACAAACGCCATTTTTATGTTCTTATGTATGAGACACGCGTTCTACAGACAAAATAAACTCATATACTCACATCCACCGATAGCAGCGCTTGGCACAATTAGACAAATCTATTGAATGTACGGTAAAACTGACGTAAAGGAAACAGCTGACGCTGTGAAGGCTCGATACGAAATTCCCACAGTGAGAACCCGGAAATGGGTGGAATTAAAAGATAGACAAAAATTTGAAAAATAAAGAAGTTGTCATGATTTTTACCCAAATTTAGGATGTTCAAAATATTTGTCTACGTTTGTTAAATAGCCTTTCAGCTCGCAAATGAAAAGAATTTGAGAGTCCAAATTTCCATCCATATGAATAATCATGTATTGTTTGTGCCAGTTCATGATATTTAGGTTAATAAGGTTTATTTATTCACACAGCCATAACTCCGCCCCTTAAAAAGCCTTGGGTTATGAATAACAGATGAATTCATTGCACTTACTCGTCTATAATAACGAGTTCATAGCAATGTATTCATTCAAAAGCCGCACATCTGTACTTATTACCTTTCGTGTGAGCTACGCGGAAGGTACTGCGATGCTCCGATTTTCGTTCCTCAGGAAATTGTGTGTGTGTGTTTGTCCGTCTGCGGTCCACAAGTGCTTGCTCAGTCCTATTAAGTTATTAACTTTGGCGTGAGCTATATATTGTTCGTGTTATTATTACTAGACATTTGAAAGCTTTCGGAAACTGTACTAAAGTAAAGTAATATTACGATCGTCATTACATTTACATAGACAGGAATTTCCATAAATACCTTTCTATGAGTACCCATAACACGCAAAAGGTCAGTGAACGCATGTGTTTGCGCCACCAATCATTTCATTAGATTAAAAGTTGGCAAAAAAGTACAAGTTATATTAAAAACAAATTTAAGAATCTGTTGTATCCAACGATAGGAGAAAAGCTAGCCCGGATTACGAGAGCTGTGAGCTGATTGGCTGATATCAGTGCATTACATTCCAGGCTTGATGGTTCTTTCCTGTCCTTGGGTAATTTGCTCCATGACACGAACCCATCCGAAAATGCACAGCATGAATTGAAGGATGTACAACCAAGGAATTAAAAATGTTGAGAATCTGTGATTCTGCTCTGGGCAGAAAAAAGTTATTAATTGTTAAAGGGTTCACCGTTTTTAAACCAGGGTTGGTTTTATTTATCGTTTCAATCATTTTCTAAGCCGATTAATCCTAATTAGGGTCGCGGGGAGGCTGGCGCCCATCTCAGCCGACTGTGGTCGAGGGTGGGGTACACCCTGAACAGCTCGCCAGACCATTGCAGGGCAACACTCACATACACACTCACTCTCACACCTAGGGGCGTTTTGGAACAGCCAATTAGCCTACTGTGCATGTTTTTGGACTGTGGGAGGA
>JBCNYH010000009.1:18920924-18945809 GCA_039654325.1 Tandanus tandanus
ATACATAAATACACACATCACACAAATACACACACATAAATACATAATCACATACACACATTAATACATAAATACACACACACACAATCACATACACACATTAATACATAAATACACACACAAAAACACACATCACACAAATTCACACACACACACAAATACATAATCACATACACACATTAATACATAAATACACACACAAATACACACATCACACAAATTCTCACACACACACAAATACATAATCACATACACACATTAATACATAAATACACACACACATAAATACACACACACAAATACATAATCACATACACACATTAATACATACATAAATACACACACACAAATACACACACACATACATACATAAATACACACACACAGACACAAATATACACACACATACATACATAAACACACACACACACAAATACATACACAGACACAAATACATACACACACAAATACACACACATACATACATAAATACACACACAAATACATACACAGACACAAATACACACATACATACATACATAAATACACACACAAATACATACACAGACACACATACATACATAAACACACACACACACACACATACATACATAAATACACACACAAATACATACACAGACACAAATACACACACACACACACACACATACATACATAAATACACACACATACATACATAAATACACACACATACATACATAAATACACACACATACATACATAAATACACAGACACAAATACACACACACACATACATAAATACACACAGACAAATACACACATACATAAATACACAGACACAAATACACACACAAATACACACACAAATACACACAGACAAATACACAGACACACACACATACATACACACACACATACATACACACACACAAATACACAGACACACACACATAAATACACACACACATAAATACATACACACATAAATGCACACACGCATAAATACATACATACATAAATACACACACATAGACGCATAAATACACACATACATAAATACACACACACAGACACACACACATACATAAACACACACACACACAAATACACACATACCTAAATACATGCATAAATACACACACACATACTTAAATACACACACACACACATACATAAATACATACATACACATACATACATACATACACACACACACACACACACACACACATTAATGCATACATACACACACATAAATACATACACATACATACACACACATACATACATACACATAAATACACACACACACACATACATACATACACACACATACACACATACATACATACACATATATACATACATACATACACACACATACATAAATGCATACATACACACATAAATACATACATCCATACATAAATATATACACACACATAAATACACAAGTACACACACATAAATACATACATACACACATTAATACATACACACACACACACACACAAATAAATACACAGACATAAATACACACACACAAATAGACACATAAATACACACACACAAATACACACATAAATACATACACACATTAATATATACATACACACACACATAAATACACACACACAAATACACACATTAATACATATACACACACACGTATACATACTCACACACAAATACACACACACGTATACATACTCACACACAAATACACACACATTAATACATACACAGACATAAACACACACACACAAATACATACACACACAAATACACACATAAATACACACACACATAAATACACACACACACACACTCAAATACATACATAAATACCCTCACACATAAATACCCACAAATACACACACACACACACACACACACATAAATAAACACACAAATACAGACACATAAATATACACAAACACACACACATACATAAATACACACACATAAATACACACACACACACACAAATATACATACATAAATACATACACACAAATACATATATACATAAATACACACACACACACACATAAATACATACACACACACACACACATAAATACATACACACATAAATACACAAAAACACACCCATAAAAACACAAATACATAAACACACACACACAAAAATTCTCATGTCCTTTTTCTTAAACAGCTTTCTGTTGGTTCGACCACTCTGTTTCTCAGCCCTTCATACACAGAACAGAAATATAAACGCACGAACCAAAAATGCTGAGTTACTTTGATCTGTAATGAAATCTGCTCATAGATAGTGTTTATTGAATTCTGCTTACCCACTTCTCATACCACATCCCTGTGAGATTATGCAATCACTGAGTTATTCCACCCATGAGTGGCATAATGCATAACATTGAGTTGGTCAGTCAGCGTGACCAATACACAGGCAATCCTTGCACCAGAGCCAATAACAGTCCACTCTGAAATGCATCCTGGGATGCTGAATGCTGGGATGTCTGTCAGCAGCATCAACAACCTAGGGTGTCGTCGTTCTCAATCGGCCAGCGTATTCACCCGATACGTCACCGATTGAACACCTGTGGGATGTTCCGGATCAGCGGGTGAGACGACGTGTTCCGGTTCCAGAAGAACGTGGCCCGGCTCCGAGTGGTGCTGCCAGAGGAAGGGGACAACATTCCACAGACCGCTATTGATCATATTTGTTAACTCTGTGCGTCGGAGATGTAGCGCTTTACGCGATGCAGAAGGCGGACACACTCGGTACTGAGTGCTGTGAACTTTGCCCTCTGACCCCTGGTTGGTTCCGGCTGTGATAACTCTAATTTAATATTTTTGCTCAGTGTACATAAATACACACACATATATATCTGTTTGGCTCAAACATCAGAATCAGAATACTTTATTGATCCCGGAGGAAATTGTGTTGTTAGTTTAGTAGAATAAATAAATTCCCATATGATACTGTCATGTAATAACGTTCCCTTATTGCATTGTTTATCTATGGCTTATAGAAGAGCTTCATACTTATGCAAGAGTTGTAAAGCCATGCGCCCGATGGTACCGTCGCGTCCATGCTCACGTGCCCACACAGGAAACCAAGACGTTCCCTGCTGACCCCGAGTGCACTAAATGTTCTTGTTCAGTCACTTCCTGTTGAAATGTTTAATATCATATTCTACCTTAATCCGGCTCGTTCTGGGATAAACAGCAACATTTCCGTGACACAGAACCTCAGATTCGTCTGGATTTATTTAGTTCGTGCCTAGATGGAAGTAAACAAGCTTTAAAATTTATGAAATTACGTCAAGGGTTTACTCGATTCCAGTTTCTAGTATATTAGCCATTATAAAATCCACTGTATCATGTAATGATATTTAAAAAATTGTTTTTTATAATATATTTTTTTAATTATTATTATTTTTTTTTACATTTTTTTATTTTTTTTTAAAGAATTAAAAAATTTTTTTTTGTGTAATAATCTTCATTATATTGCCTTAGTGGTTTAACAGGTTAGTCAGCTGATGCACACAATTTGGCCAGATGTTTTTGGACGTCTGATCAAAACCAGTACACAAAAGTTGGAAGCACACGATTGTACGAGATGTTTTTGTATCCTGGAGCTTTACGGTGTCGCTTTACGGTGTCTCTTCACTGGGGCTTAGAGGCTCAAGCCTGTTCCGTAACGCCACGGTGCGTTAAGGTTGGAGCGAATGAACTTGAGTGTCCTGCACAGAGCTCTGACCTCAACCTTTTTAGTATGAACTGCAACACTAACTGCACCCCAGACCTCGTCATTCAACACCAGTACCTGTCTCACTGATGCCCAGGTCATGCCTCCGAAATCTACTGAAATCTTCCCTTTCCTGAAGATTTTATAACAGTAAAAAGTTGGCCAGCTCTGTGTTAATGCCCAGGGTTTTGGAATGAGATGTGCAAGAAGAACATCTGGGTCTCAGATATTTTTGGCCATGCAGTCATGTCCTGTCTCCCATTCATTGTTGGCTTCTTTACTTCTGCTTCATCAGCATCTTGTTTGTTTTTATTTGGTCGTCCCTTAGCAGGATTACGCAAAAACTAATGAGCCGATTTGTCCCAAACTTGGTGGAGGGATGGGGTATGGGCCTGGCAAAACTCGGATCCGGAACCGGATCCAGGAATTCATTAAAGTAAATTTAACAAGCATTTAGGAATTTTAACTGGTAGCAGGATTATGCAAATACTGCTGGTCAGATTTTCATCAAATTTGCTAAAGGGGTCGGGTATGGGTCTGGAAAGAACCCATAAAATTTTGAAAGTGTTCCTTACATGGGCTCATGTTAAAAAAGAATCAAATCCCATAACATGGGGGGGAAATGTTCATCTGATGCCCACTAGGGGGAGACATTTCCTTACAACTGTGCCAAGTTATAATAATCCATTTGTGTCTGGTGGAGGTCCTCTAGTTTTTTTGTCCTTCACTTCTTTAAAAAGTTTTTCTGCAGACCTCTTATCCCTCTGATGAAATGCCACAGTGTTTTGTTTGCTGCAGTGTTACCCTAGGCTACTCGACCTGAGAGGATTCTTCTCAACCATTTGCTTCAGTTAGTGTTTTGTGGTCAAGTTGTCATGGTAACCCCTGTTTATCACATGTCAACATGACATATTGTGATTCAGTCTGCGGTGTGAAATATCACAAATTCTTCTGTTATATTTGTGTTGTGTGTGTACAGCATTTTATTTACCAAACACCGTGGAAATAAGTCATAAAAGACTTGGGAAACTTTTTGTTGGTTCTTGAAGGAACCTGGTATTAATGCACACATCTGTTTATGGGTTCTGTGTTCAGGGTAAATGTATAGTTGGAAAAATAAATTAGTGTGTGTATATCTCTGTTAAATCCATTTGTGGAACTAATGCACAGTTTCAGTTCTGTAATGAAGCGAACGTGGAGGATCTGAACTATCCGTCTTCCTCCAGGGAAACCATCGCAGAAGCAGACGTGCCGCAGGGAAGAAGCGGTCGCAGGAGCCGAACGTGATGGCGAGAGATGTAAGTGTCATGGGACGATTAGGATGATGACAAACACCGTGTCAGCATCATGACAGTGTAAATGTCTGAAATGTAGATCTGTTATAAAAACGGCTGCTTGTTATGCCTCCTTGCAGGATGTAGCCTGTAGCCAGTGCCGGAGGCTTTATGTTTTTGGGTTGTCCGTCCTTCTGTCTGGGCCAACGTGAACACGGTATCTCGAGAACGCTTTCAGGGATTCAAGTTGAACTTGGCGTAAAAGTCCAGTCTGACTCAAGAATGAACTGATTACATCTTGGCGGTCATAGGTCAGTGGTCCAGGTCAATTTGGCCTCATGTGGGGCGTTGTTGTGAACGCAGTATTTTGACCACTTAGGCATTTTCTTCAAACTTTTCACAGATGCCCACCTTTATTCGAGGGTGAGGTCAAACCGATCCAATTTTAGAGGTCAAAGGCCACTGCGGGCTTTCCGCAAGGATGCATATGTCCACGGGGCAGTAGTTTGAGCTTTGCTGCTTGTTTCAGTTCTTACTGAACTTTATATTGGAACTGGGAAATATCCTGGAAAACCCACCACGGAATCATTTCAAATGATGATGTGCTCTGAAATACGTTCTTTTACTTTTTAAATTTGAAAACACAAGCTAGTTGCGTACGCATGCTTTACATGCTAAATGCTTTCTGTTGTTTCTAAACTAGGCAAAGCCTCCACTGTTGTGGTTTCCTGTGGTTATATGTGCATTTGATATCAGGACTTCATGCTACCACAATCTGCTATGTCAGCAGTGGCAAATGCATTTTCACTTAGGGGTCACACCACTACATTTCTAGGACATCGACGGCCGAATAATCAGCGAACATCTATTCTAAAAGGGCAAACATGAAATCTTCATGGCAAACTGATTGGTTTACGCGTTTGTCCCTTTTTTCCCCTCTTTATTTACTTAACATTTCTGACAACACTTGACAGCGACAAGCTAGCATGCAATCTTTCCTGAGTCCTGAATGACTAGCTGTCTACTTAAAATAGGCTGCTGCCATCTAGTGGAAGGATGATGAATTAGGTTTCATGGTAACGGTTGATGCAAAGAATGTACGATAATCATATTCTTTTGAAAAATGAGCTGACTGGCCGGATTCGGCGCACGGATCTTGAGTGTGACACCTGTGGGCTGTGGTATGATTAAGATTTGATGCTTCCATTCATTTAGCGGCTGTGACTGAAATGGCTCACACGTGCTCTCGCCAGCTGGGTCTGCCATGGCACAGCCCAGCTCTGTTACTTTTATCCCGGTATCCAGCGAGATGACTTGGGGATAAGTTAGTCAACCTTTGTTCGGCTGCTTCCACCGGAGGAATCTTGAAATTAGATCGCCCTTGGCTCGGTCCTGCCAACCGTGCGCGACGCCGGCTCAGGCGGATGCTTAATCTTGGTAGAGTGCCGTAGATCAAGTCAAAGGTTGGGTGGGATCTCCAGGACAGACCCTAAACTCTATGTAGTAGGTTGGTACAGTGATTAAGATTTGATCATGTTCTGCTGATAGTAATTGACTGTTGGCGTACGCAGAGGAGGATAATGACTACAGCCGAGTGAGAATACATACTCATTAGTTTGTGTCAATGCACTCATCCAGCCAATCGACTAACCAACCGCATGTCATTCTCAGGAAGGCATCAATACCAACTTTTTTTCCAGACCTTGTAGTTAATAAAGGTGCTGAGAATAAAATGCGCAAGCTATTAATGAGGCTCGCTCGTTATAACATTAGCTAGTTTATTTTAAATGAAGTTCATTGTCTAGCTGCATCAGTTACCTTGGATCGAGTAGGCCTGCTATGTGAACTTGTTCTAGAAGTGTATTTGTACAGCTTGTAAGTGCAAAATGTTTTGTTGTTCTCATTGGCAGTAATTAATATTGAGGCCTTTTTTAAATTTGTATTTTTTTTTAGAAAAATGTACACAGTAACGGTAAGGACATTTTCTAAAGAAAGACCGCCTTTTATGCATTCATTTGAAAACGACGACTAGCGACAGCATATGAATTTCATTATTTGTGAGCTTTATTTTTATTTTTTTTATCTATTTCCATTCCCAAGCACATATAAGTAATCCTTTCCATAGGAAATGTTATCTACCTAAGTGCAGAGTGTCCTTACCGTTACCAATGGTAATAATGACCAAACTGAAGGCGTGTCGTCTCCCTGTGTTTTTGTGTGAGAGTTTTGGTCAGTTATATACACAAAACAATATTATCTACCAATCTGTGTGCATTCCATGTAAGGTCGTTGTTTTCAACTTGATGCATAAAAGGTTGTCTGTCTTTAGAAAATGTCCTCACCGTTACTGTGTACATTTTTCTGAAAATGGGCCAGGTGTCTTTTTGTTGTTTAGCTGGTGCAGCTTCATGATTGGTTGTTTTGTTAATTTTGGCTAATGCTTTGTTCCAGTGCAATTCGCAGGTAAGACAGGATTCTGCTGAGCAGATTAAGGTCCAGGGTCTTGCTCAAGGACTTAACAGTCTTTAATCTATAAATGTCTGTCTCTTACTTTATCTTCTATCAGCCCGCTGGTATAAGGTGTTTGACTTGTACACTTCACCCTCGATTTCCCGGATTATTAGGGGATCGGCTGTCCGGAAACCTCAAAAGTCCGGCAATCGCTAATCTCCGGGGTCCCTACCCTTTCCCGGGCATTTACCATAATCGGTCCGGCAATCGCCGTTATTCAGCAGCAGTCCCGGACTTTTACACACTTATCCGACACTCAATACACAATATCGTGTTTCCGCAAACTTAAGAAACGAATCAGCACATTCTTTTATCACATTCGTTTTAAATGTGGGTTCCGGCTCGACGTCACCGTCCTCACTTTCACTTTCACTTCGCTCTCCCGTCACTGATGCCACTCTCTGTTCATCGGACATTATTCCGTGCCCCTCTGCTGCTTCACTTTCGTCCATCCACTCAGACGGGAACGGGCCGGACAGGAGGGAAGTTGGAAAATCATGACCGGCCCAGACTTCCATCATCGATTCCCGGACTTGTCCGAACATTTTTCCGGCAATACCAAATAATGTCCGGCGCCGGATTTTGTACGGGGAATCCGGAATCCGGGAAATAGGGGTACGGGAAATCGAGGGTGAAGCGTATTCTCTTTTAGGATGCTTAGGATATTTTCACAATGCACAGGCGTTTCAGTTTTATTCACTCTGTTTATTACACCTGTATTATGGTGTTGGATTGCCAGTAAATGTATTTGCCCATGCTCTTTTATGCACTGACTCAAGAATTGCTGTAATAAGGAGCCAATCTGATTACTCTGACCACTAACCTTGTTTCTCGATTTTCTTGCCTCGTAGGGTGGCCTGAAAGAAACCAGTGGAGAGATGAAGGTTTTTGCCACGCAGAGTGCGAGTCCGGGAAGGGGTGAGTACACTGCAGGATGCGGAAGTGGCGTTCTTCAGAACAGGTAGAGCGCACAGAGTGTTATTACTTTCAGCGTCTTTTATCTTTTGGTGTTGTTAAGGGTCAGCGTGATGAGACACAGCTGGATTAATTAGACTGTGGGCCGACAGTACTTTCGTGACTCGCATTGAGTTACTAATACCTTAAAAAAAAAAAAATTGGTCCAAAACATATTCGAGAGCATTCTGTATAACTCTGCAGTCTGAGAACGCCACCGTTTATTTCAATAAGTGAAAAAACTAAATAAAATTCAGTAATAGTTGTGCAAACCCAGTGGACAGTGTCCACGCATCAATCTTAATGCAGCCCTCCCACTTCTGAACACACGTCTGGGCTGTTTCGTTGAACGCAGCCAGGTCCTGTCGGCAGCATGTCTTCTCCAGCAAAGAGCAGCGTTTGAGATGGTCTGTAGTCTGTGGTTCTTGACCGCACTCGTAGTCAAGGATTTTGACTTTCCTAGTCCTGTCCTGGGATCTCATCTTGAAAACTCAAAACTTCATAAATTTGCAAGGTCTGCTAGCACAAACCACTATCCGCTGTGAAGTCTGACCTCTAATGCAACTGAAGGCAGTCGCACAGCAAACTTATTTCATCATTCGTCTCAGATACGCGCACGGCCGAGTAGCAGGAGTGACTCTGTAGCTAACAAGCGGCAGAGCCTCCAAACGCCAGCTAAAAACCAGATATCGACATCCTTTTCACCCAGCACTGTACGATAAGAGGGGAACGCAGTGGAAAGAAATTATAGATGTAATGGCATTGTAATGTCACTAAAGTTTTGGTGCCTGTATATACGTTAGGGGAGGGAATGTAGTGCATTCAGATGCTAAATAAAATCAACCACAGAAATGAGCTCCCAAGCCAAAATTTTAATCAACGTAGCCCCACCTTGCTCGCATACCTTCTAAATAATTATTAAGACGCATATGCTATCCAAATTGAAATAGGAATAAGCAACCTCCCGCCACCCCCTGTGAGTTTTGGTGGTTACTGTAAACCGAATACGATACCCCGCCCCACCGGCATGTCATGTTTGGTAATGTTCTTGCACCATGTATTAATACCAGTCTGTAATAAAAGTCTCCAGCAGACGGCAGATGTTCAGGGCATCTTGTGAACTGAAAATACGGAGATGTGTTAATGTTGGATGTTGTTATGACATCATGTGTCACTTTCTCTCTCAGGTGCTGTGGTGTCTTTCGTGACTGTCCATCCTTCATCTCTTACCGGAGTGAAGCAGATAATGCCTAAAGCACTCGCTGCCCCTGCTGTTAATGTGCTTTCACATGTGGTAAGCTATCCCAGGTCCATAACCCTCCAGGCGAACTAGACCGCCTACAGTACTCATCTTGTTTTGACTGTCAGTGCCTCTGACTATGTGATCGGACTTTCCATTCCCAAATAAGACTAATCCGGTCCGGCCCAGAGCTCCTTTCCCTTCTCACAGGCTCTTCCTGTTCTCGAATTAGAGCCAGGGCTCCTTCCAATACCTCTTCTTCGTTGTCTCTCCTCCAATGAGGCTTCCCCATCCCTTCTTTGAATATGTGCGGAGCATTACAGCGATAAAATCCTCCATTAACATTAAGCGAGGTGACCTGTGAGAGTTCCACCTAAGCTGATCACAGAAGTTTGGAGTCAGCAGGATTAGAGCGCAAATCATCGCTATCATCCAATTACAGACACAAGCTCCCAGCCAGAGCCGAGTGAGAGGTGGACACTGGGATATTGTTAGTTAGCAGTTTGTCTCACTAATATCAGTGTAGAGTGAAGTTAGGGAGGCTTCCTGCGATGTTTTGTGCGACATCAGTGTTCAGCTTGATGCAAGTAGAAGGCTGCACGATCATAAATGATCAAAAATTGAATTTTTTTATTTAGCAAGCAGGTTTGTCTGTGAATGACCGAATGCAAACTTTCTGATATTGACGGTGTAGCCTGGAAAATGGAAGGAATAGAAGCGGTGAGAATTGCACGCTGAGGCCCCCCCCCACTCATGGTCAACCCCACGGTTTTTAATAAACATCACTACTGAGTATACTACACAACTAAGTATTCTTTTGCCAAAACAGAACAGTAATTACTCATTTCTGAATTTTTCTGCCAATAAGTGTTCGAGAACTTTCAGGGCGAGTTTCCAAATCCGCCACTAACTTTCATTCACGAAAATACCCGAACAATGACGAAGTTTGTGCACAGACAATTCAGTAAGGCTCACTTTGGATGGGTTAAGCGCAGAGGCAATGATTTCGCTTGCGGAATTAATCCATCATCGTCGTAGTCTTCCGCTTGATCCGGGGTCGGGTCGCGGGGGCAGGAGCCTAAGCAGTGAGGTCCAGACGTCCCTCTCCCCGGCCACTTCCTCCAGCTCTTCCGGGGGGATGCCGGGGCGTTCCCAGACCAGCCGAGAAGCCTAGTCCCTCCGGCATTCCCAGAACAATATATATCTCTGGATACCAGTGTCTGCTGTATGCTGTAGATGTTAATGTACTTTACCAGTCAAGCAAAACTCCGTCAGAATCTGAACACGTTTGAAGATTTCTCTCTTCCCGTAGTGCCGCCACCTCCGCCAATGATCTGGGATATAAATCCTCACTTTCTGTCGTTCCTTGTCGTGTTCACGTCTCGCTCTTTTCCGTTCAGACTCAGTTTTGAATACTCGCCTTTAGCACGTCGCCATTTTTGACTCTCTCGCTTCGATTTAGGTTTGTGAGGTTTGTTTGTTTACATTGCTTAGCTCTTATTCTGAGAGAAAATAATGTTATCTCGCACTTTGAAGTGTTTTGATTGGTTATAATGGTCAGAACTACATGTATTTAGTTGATTTTTTTTTTTACACGTAAAATTGTATAATGCAAATAATATATATCTTGTGCAGGACCTGCCTTTAACTTCATATGAGAACTTACTGGGTGGTGATGAACTGTTTTGAAGTTTCCGACTCCTTAGATCAAATCAGTGTATCGACTATGCGGGGTCACCTGTACTAAAGAGACTAAATTCCGGAGTAAAGCTGATACATCTTTGAACCTCGTGTCTAGTAAACAATTTTGGATTTCAGTGTTGAGTGTTAATATTACACTCGAATTGTTTACTCTTTATTTGTAGGTGATTGGCACACCTCAGAGGCCCACTGCTCCTGCTGGTACTGCTCTCCTAACCAGCCCCAGAACTCCCAGTGCTCAGTTCCTCACGCCACAGACACACGCGCAAGACTCTTCACCCTGGTCCACTGGGTAAGTCATGCATCCTGTGCCACCTCCCTGGATCTCGGCAGAACACGCCACATTTAAGACAACTTATTTTTTGGCTCTCAGCTCCCAAGCTGGCCGCATGCAGTATTCGTGCTGTAGTTAAATGATGCCAGTTATCTGCACATTGATTGTTTATACATCAAACATACGTCTGTCATTATAAAAACAAATCATAGAGTCTAGTTATACGTCACAGACCCCGGTGTGAAGTATGATGTGTTATCGGACCGGACATACCTGCCTTCGTTCTCCTTGAGCGTCAGTGATTCTTGAGAAATTGAGTTCCATGTTAAAGTCACTCAAATTCTTACCCTGCCTTATTTTTTTTTAAAGCTTCCAACACATCACTTTTGAGAACTGACTGTTCACTTTCTGCCTAATAAAATAAATAATTAGCAATTATGGCCTTAACCAAGGCGGATTAGTCTAGGACCATTCAGATTCGACTACATGACCGTTTAAATCGGTGACCAAGTCTGAGGTTTTAATATATATTACATGGGAACATCAGGGGAAAAAAATTGTTTTAGCTTTAAAATTTTTTAATAATCAGATCATATGATACAGATCATAGATTTTCTTTTTATTATTATTTTTTGTTTTGTTTTTTAAATCACGACACACAGGTGAGCTGAACTCAATCAGCAGGAGCATAAGTGCTATGTAACAGTATCCTTTTTAAACTCGTTCAACGTTTTAATGTTTACTACATTGAAACAAAGAAGAACTATTTTTGGTTAGTTTATTTTTTGTTTGAAGCTTCTTCCAGAATAATGAATACCATCATTCTGGTTGGTGCCAAAGCAGGTTAAATTCTTTAAGCGTATCGGTATAATAAAGTGTGTTAATATCAATGTAGTTGTTTTCACTTTGCCGTCTAGAACACTGATTGACGTCCTGTAAACAATAACTATAAATGTTCACAGAGCATATTTTCAGCTCTAAAGCAAGGCACAAGCGCACGGCTAGAACTTCTGAATGAATCCGAGATCGGTAAATCATCTTTATTACTTTGTTTTCCTTCCCAACAGGCGGAGCACTAGAAGAGGTGACAAGAATGGAAAAGGTTTGAGGCATTTCTCAATGAAGGTGTGCGAGAAGGTTCAGAAGAAAGGCGTAACCTCCTATAATGAGGTCGCAGACGAACTGGTGACTGAGCTGAGTTCTGGAGACAACATCTCTCCCAATGAAGCCGTAGGTTCTCATCTTTAACATGTACCTCTGTTTATTCAATTAATTTCATTTAGTTTTATTTGTGTAGCGCATTTTACCATTGACATTGTCACAAAGCAGCTTTACATAGTAAAAACTAATTTGCTAAAGAATTTAAACATTTCTCTACAAACCCTTCACATCCCCAGTGAGCAAGCACGCAGCGACGGTGGCAAGAAAAAACTCCCTCAGACGACACGAGAGGGAAACCTTGAGAGGAACCAGACTCATAAGGGAAACCCATTCTCATTTGGGTGACAAGATAAAAATACAAACTAGAAACTTCACTAGAGTTTAATCTGAAGTTTAGTTTATCTTATAACTGTAATGGGAATTGTAGTCCTAAATCGTTTTACTAAAAGAGGATCATCATCAGTAGGAGCGAGGGGCTTCTAAGATGAGAACTCCACCCAGTAGTTGCACATCAGGACAGATCAGTGGATTCAGAGAGCAGAAGGATCAGGATCACCGGTATCTCAGAAGTAGCATGTGTACCTCAACAAAAGCAGAGAGAGAGAGAGAGAGAGAGTTTATTTATGCTCATAACAGTGTAATTAGTTAAAGAAGATAGTTTATTAGTATGGAGTGCAAGCATCTACTCAGGCATGACTGACTATGACAGCATAATAAATATACATAAATTCACATTATAAATAAATTCATGAAGGCACCCTGTGGCAGTCAGCCACTCCCCTCGTAGGTGAGGGTGTGTTTGTTTCTTTTATTATTATTATTTCTTAATATGAACACCTCAGAACTCAACATTTTATGCTCTTTAATGTTAGTTATTTCAACATTTTAACTAAATATTTCACTCCTATGAAATCAGCAATGCAGACACTTTCATCAACAAATGTCTACTGGAGTACCAGCTCTAGTCACTGATGGACACAGAAGTCAGAGTTCAAAGTTACACTTTCAGTAACGTGTGAAACTAGCGTTTGTATTCTGTAGTGCAGTGTATCTCCTTCACAGAGTTTTTGAGCCAACCTGTGTCCCATTCATGGATCTGTGCAGAGTTCATGGATATTCCTAAGGACAGGAACACTAGTTGTGCTGCCAAACTGCTGCTGGAACTGACTTCTAAAGAGCGACGGCTGCAGCCTCTTCCTGTCAAACTGACATCTGTGGCATTGTGATGCATGACGAAAAAAATCAGAAGGGATTGGAGTGGCCTTTTATTGTCCCCAATATAATCTCTGTGTGTGTGTGTGTGCTGTTGATATTGCTCAGGCAGTGTTTCATCTGGCCTCACCTCTCTGTTGGGTGAAGAATATTCTATCGGACTAATTCTTTTGTTGATGCAAAAATAACAATAAAACCTAACAATTCTATAAAACACATTTCTGCCTTTTTATTAAGGAGGTGTTTTTAGAATTTGGTTTATTCATCATACTTTGGAATGTTGAGGTGGGAAGCTTGGATTATTTTAGATTTAGAAAGTGTGGTAAAATACCTCTAACCACAAGGGCTGTATACGGTCATTTGTCAGCCGAATCAATTTCAGCTGCTCAGTACAAATGGTTTTTAATTATTTATTTATTTATTTATTTATTTATTTGTATAGGTCATCTGGCAAATAGAAAATTCATTAGCACAAGTTTTGGTGAAGGGTGGCACATGGTTAGCATGTCTGCTTCACAGCAAGAAGGTCCTGGGTTCGATTTCTGCGCTCACCGAGAGTGTTTTTGTGCGACCCATTGATGTGCTTGTGTGGGTTTCCTGTATTGAGCTATCAGGCTCGTTGGCTGTTCCAGATTGCGCCTGTGAATGGTCGTGTGTATGTGCTGGCCCTGCACTGGTCTCGGGAGCTGTTGTGGGTGAACCCTGTCTTCATCCAGTTTCGGCTGAGATAGGCTCCAGCCGCCCCGTGACCCAGATAGGATTAAGTAGTTTGACAAATGAGTGAGCGACGAGCGTGAGTTTTGGTGATGATTTCACCTGTGTTCCGGTGCTACAGTTTGCGTATTTAAAAAAAAATATATATATATATATATATTTTTTTTTATTATATATTAAGGATGTGTCAGAAATAACGAAATGGGCAGCACATGAATTTCTTTTTATACTCTGCTCTCAAAGCAAATAGTTTTTTTATATTTTAAAACCTCAATATTTTTTTCTTGCTTTGTTCTTGTACCAATAGCACGTGTATGACCAGAAGAACATTCGAAGGCGGGTATATGATGCACTAAACGTCCTAATGGCGATGAACATCCTCTCCAAAGACAAAAAGGAAATCAAATGGATTGGCTTCCCAACCAATTCTGCTCAGGAATGCAAGGACCTGGAGGTTAGAAACCATGTACAACATTCTAACGTACAGTACAAAAAAATACATTTTAGAATAGTTCAATACAAATACTGTCTGTTGAGCGTTTCATAAACAAGGACGGATTAATTTTTTGAGAATTTAAGGGGCCAGGCACATTTTGTGACCATGTTTTGAGACAGTGAATTGTAATTTAGGTAAATCAGTGTGATTTGCAGCATATTCCTTCTGAATGTGACCCTCCAACACCAGTCAGAAGTCGCGGTAGTGTGTTTTGTGTTGTACCCAATGAATGCATTAGTGGGTCAAAATAATTTGTTTTTCAAAATTTTGTGTAAAATGCTAGAAAGATCTACCCAACACCCCCCCCCCCCCTTTTTTTTTTTAAACAAACATTTGTATTTGCATAAGAACCTGTATTTAACGAGCGAATGCATGACCGATTTTCTTAGAAATATGCGAAAATTCAACGGTATCATCAGTCGGTATGCTCAGGGAATCTGGTTTAGAGGATGAATCTGATCCAAGCACTTTTCAGATCAGTAATCAAGCGTCAAGGTGTACTTTTACTTTGAGGTCAGAAGAAACTGACTGTGATTAGAATGTTACAAGTGAAATATGTTCATGAGATTTTGTGTGAATGAAGATTTCCGAGGGTTTAATATCTGTTCCAGATTTCATGTTGGTAGCTTTTACAGAAATGTATGCTGCTAAGGTGTTTATTTTAGAATTTTTCATTTCCATGAAATGTATAATTCAGTTGTACATATCTCAGTCAAATTGTTTCTAATTTTGAAAATTGACCCATGTGACTGGTTTGATGCTGGTTACTGGTTTGATTGGTTAGAGGGTCACATTTGTGTGTGTATGTTGGGGACCTGTTAATAATTACAGCAATTTATGTTTAATGTGTACATAGATATTAGTAACTTCTAATTTTAGACTTGTGTATAAGATGTGTGTGTGTATGTAGATTTCTGTATGTATATTTGTCACTGAAAATCTAGTAGTACTTATATAATTTATAGTATTTTATTTATATTTATTAAATTTGTAGTGTTTAACTATAAAAATACAAAGCACTAAAATATTTTGATACAAACTATGATGTAATTTTGGTCAAATTGATCAGTGAACATCATTACAAATTGGTAAATAGTATTTTGAATTTAAAAGAGAATACACTTCACCCTCGATTTCCCGTACTTCTATTTCCCGGATTTCGGATTTCCCGTACAGAATCCGGCGCCGGACATTATTTGGTATTGCCGGAAAAATGCTCGAACAAGTCCGGGAATCGATGATGGAAGTCCGGGTCGGTCATGATTTTCCAACTTCCCTCCTGTCCGGCCCGTTCCCGTCCGAGTGGATGGACGAAAATGAAGCGGCAGAGGGGCATGAAATAATATCCGATGAACAGATAGTGGCATCAGTGACGGGAGAGCGAAGTGAAAGTGAAAGTGAGGACGGTGACGTCAAGCCGGAACCCACATTTAAAACGAATGTGATAAAAGAATGTGCTGATTCGCTCCTTAAGTTTGTGGAAACACAATATTGTGTATTAAGTGTCGGATGAGTGTGTAAAAGTCCGGGACTGCTGCTGAATAACGGTGATTGCCGGACCGATTATGGTAAATGTCCTGGAAAGGGTAGGGACCCCGGACTTTTGAGGTTCCCGGACAGCCTATCCCCCCTAATAATCCGGGAAGTCGGGGGTGAAGTGTGCATGAGTCATAAATACTGCTCAATCCCTGACCGTTCCTATTTGGTTTCTGTGGGTAGTTGAATAATTCATGGTAGTTCGAGTAGTTCCATGTAGAAGTAGAAACTAAAGTTTTAGGTTTTTTCCTTCTCATAAAAGCAATGGTGTCACCTGTGAGTCAACAGTATCCCTTCAGAAAGCATTTATCAGTGATATGGTTAAGATGGAAAATGGGAATGTGTTTAAGTGGTGCGTCTATATTTTGTGCTGATGCTCCTAAAATGTTCAGAAGCAGTGCCAGTGGGGAAAAGGTTAGTCTGGAGCTCTGCCCTTTTTTTTTTTTTTTTTTTAAAGAAATGAGCTGCAGTACATTTACATCTGGGCTTGGTTTTTTGAAAAGGTTTTTGTATTTCTCTAAATGGAAATCAAGGAGCACGCAAACTTTTGCACACAGCTGTCCATAATGTCCGGTGGATTTAATACGAATGAAACTGTAGAACCCTTGATTTATGCGTGTACGCAGTGTCGTCTGTATACCGTTTTTGATTTGGAGTGTTTTCTTCACGAAAGGCCGAGCGCCAGAGACGAATTGAAAGGATCCAGCAGAAACAGGCTCAGCTTCAAGAGCTTATACTACAGGTACAGAACACACAGGTGTGGACACAGTTATATAAAACACACATTTACGACAGCGCCTAATGTACGTATGCATAATAAATCTAGCAAATAGCCTTCAAGCGCCTGGTGCAGAGGAATCGCGAGGCAGAGCAGAGGAACCGCAGACCTCTTCCCAACACGGTCGTCCACCTCCCCTTCATCATAGTGAGCACCAGCAAGAACACCGACATCGACTGCAGCATCTCAAATGACAAGTAAGACGATTCATGCCGCCTCGTTTTCTTGCTGTCTTGCTCCTCAGCTATGCACGGGGTAAATATATAATGTCCTCCACAGGTTTGAGTACCTGTTTAACTTCGACAACACATTCGAGATCCATGACGACATTGAGGTGCTGAAGCGTATGGGCATGGCGTTTGGGCTCGAGTCAGGCAAATGTACGCCGGAAAATCTGAAGATAGCCCGGGCCTTCATACCTAAAGCTCTGGAATCCATTGTAACAGGTCAGAACTCAAAGTCTTGCGTGTGTAACAGTGCTATTAAAAACCCAGCGTGTAAGAGGCCACAGCGGAAAGCTCTCGGGACTCAACCTGTCTGTTTAGGGAACTGGGCGCGTACAGTTCAGTACAGCTTCACGGATGCAAACTTGAGTCTTGAAGCGATTACAGCGATTGTGTAAATGTCATTTTCCTCGATCAACCCATTCAGTTCCTGGTTATTAGTTAGGTAAGCGCTTTGGGCTTTTTATAACCGGGCCTTCTAGCTCATTAGAGCTGGAGCTTATTCCCGGTTCCCGTCGTATGAAACGACTAGGAGTTTGACGACTCCTAGTGCCTTCCCAGTATTTTTACTGGTACCCATTTGTACCGCCGGGTGGATAAAGGCACACTTGTGGTTAAGACCTTGCCCAGGGGCCTAAGCAGAGTGGGGGTCTAACGGGGATTCGTTCATGAGCCCAGCACCCTAACCACTACACCACCGGCCCCACCCTGGTTATTAGTACACCCCCACCCCCGTTCTTCCTTTTTCTTTTTCCATGGCATTTTTTTTTTTTGTATTGACCACGCCCCACTGATTGTGCAATGGTTCTGGTTTGAGCTTTAAAATGACTTGCTTTTCCTCCCGTAAACATCATTCTGGTTCACATTTTGCTTTATTCTTTTCAACAACAATTACAGTCTTCATAAGTGAAACCCAGAGCACAAACCAAGAGTAGGCATTCAGATTGTTTAAACTTTCAGGGCTCGGCGATAAATAGATTTTATTGAATATTTGGAATTTTTGGTTTAGGACGACGTTTAAAAACAAAAATCGCAATTCATTCTAAAACTGGCAAACTAACACAGAGCTCGAGAAGTTCCCAAAATATTTTTTTATATGCAGTATATTCTGCACTGTGCTGGCACTTCACCCAGGCCTTGCACTCATTGTTCTGGGGAAGGCTCCGGTATCCAACAACCAATAGATAAAGTCCGTATAGAAGATGGATGGATGGAGGGAGAGAACTCCGTACTTCCTGTGCTCTGTACCAACATGAGGCCGCACACACGTGTCAACAAGTCAGTAATTTGGAGATGGTTTGGTTATGCAGAGTCTGACATGCCACACACTGCTACCCGCTGTATAGGTTGTCTAAAATCTGAAGCTATTAAACGTAGTAGCACAATAAACTATTTCAAACAGAGACGTGCAGTTGAGAGGCAGGACCTTGTAGCTCTGCCCCCTGCGCTGCAAAAGGTGCTTTTTGAAGAATTTGTTTACTTAGGTTTATGTTTCATTGATCCTCATTCCAGTTATAAGACCTATAAAAAAACGTGCTTGCTGTAAAGTAAAGCTTATGTAAACCAGGTGTAGGTTGAAAAAAATTTAAATTAGGCCATGTCGCCTATCCTCTCATCTCAACCTCATGTTCCAGTATTTTTTTTTTTGGTCGCTTGAAAAACGGTTGGGTTCAAACAATGGTGCCTTTTTTTGTAAGTTAACACATCTAGATGTAAATATCCGGAGGTGAAAAGCTACAGTTCTGATTTGTTGTCTGATAATCGTCGTTCGATCCCAAACACAAATGTGTTCTCAGGCATACCAAAAACGAAATAAATAATCCTCGCGGTTCCAATTCTCTCAGATTTCTGTAGGTAATTAGCTGCTAATTAGCGGTTGGCTGAGTAATTGGCTAATCGCTTAATGCCAGGTTTAAATGATTACCATCGGCTGATGCCTGTGCTTATCAGGCTGTTTAAACAAACAAAACAAAAAAAAGTCTACTGATATGTGGTGAAACCACGACAAAAAAACGTCTCGCACTTCTCTGTTCTGACTCAATGTCCTGACCACAGTCTACGAAATTGGTGGAAATACCGATGACGCATGCAATCAACCAAATTTTATTAATGCCCAGAGGTCTCGGATTGGTGGAAAATATGACCACCCTATCAAACGTTTTTAGGTATTTGCAAGAAATGCAGGAATGTAGCAGCACTCATATTCAATAAACTGTATTTACGTTCACTTCCAGGGAGGCACGCCCTACCAGCCTATCAAAACTGGGTCATATTGACCTATTTTTCAAGCTAACAGAGGTCAGGTTATCAAAAATGCCTGGCAACACTCTACAGGGTGCAGCTTTCATCGAATCGGGTTCCAGTTCATTCCTGTTATACTTGGTGTCAAGGTCTTCAAGTCTATTGTAACTGGGTCACGTTGACCTCATTTCAAGGTCACAGGGGCCACATGAAACATGCACGTGGTCATGTAAGAAGTCAGATATGTTGAATTTAGCTCAGGGTTCATTGTTATTTATATCAAATATGTCTATAGACAACCTTGTAAAACTAGGTCTCCTTGATTTATTACCTGATTTCCTCGTCACAAGAATCAAATTTAGTTCAGACGTGAAGTGTGCCGTTGACCACACGGGGGATTCGTCTAGTGTTCTGAGACAAGAACGCATTTCTAGTTTCTGGTTTGATTTTGATTGCTTTGTCTGATAGGACCCGGTTTTGTTTTTGGCATGATATTTTCTCAAGTGACAGCTCAATTCCTTACTGAAGTTTTTTATGCTGTGTGTACGTTAGAAGATAACCCCCAGTTTTAAATTGCTTTTTAAGCTTTGAGGATTACAAAGTTAAAGCACACCATTGCCAAACAGTGCTATGGCTCAACAAAAGGGTCGGTTATTAATGGGGCTAATAATTTTAACCCTGGTAGTTTTTGGTTTTTTATGAAATAATTTTGATTCTATGTGCGAAGTAAAATAATGTAAGCGTCCACAACAAAATTAGGATGTTCAGAAATGCGGTTTTGAAAGTTGCTTGCACTGTTAAAAAAAACACTTGGGAAAATTTTAAAGAAAACTTTAAATATCATGGGGTGTGTGTGTGTGTGTGTGTGTGTGTGTGTGTGTGTGTGTGTGTGTGTGTGTGTGTAATAATTTTTTCCTCATCTGTAAGTCATATGTAGTAAATCACTGTACAATATAGTACAGTTGTTTTATGTAAATAAATCTTATTTTATTGTAATCTGTCTGTGTTTCGTTAGAAATGGCACATGGAGTGCACAGAAGCTATTCTCATACGAACAGGTGAGTTCCTCTGCCATGCCAAGCGTTCTCTCAAATAGGACCTCATTAGCCACTATCCCACTATCGTGCCAGAGCTATCGCACAGCTACCTGAGGCATGTATCCTAGGACTTTAAGCCTCGAGCTGAAAACCTGTTTGCCCAGCATATATATATATAGCCTATAGCCCAACAACTAAGGAAGAAATTGCTAAAAGATGTACCACAATTTTCATGAGGTGTCCATCACAGCAAACGAACAAATACTTATGCTACTGTTTACACGGGGAGTCCACATATAACAAAAACTTGTCTATGCTAACTGCAGCACTATCATCTTTTCTGAAGTAATACCTTACTTACCTACCTTTAAGAAGGTGCGAGAAGAGGAACTCTAACCACATGCTTCGTCATTCCTCATGTAGTGATAATGGAGCTGTCGCCACAGTGGCCTCCAACTCCAACAGCTCGAACCACAGCAGCTCCCGTGATACTCCGGCATCCTTCCTGGAGGACGAGGAGGAAGACGACGAAGAGGAGGACGATGAAGACTTTGATGATGATGATGAAGATTAACTCTGTTTGCCTTGCCTTTCCCCTCAAGTCAGTCAGCACCGCCTTCACGTGGTGGTTTGTCTGGAGCGAGATGTTGGTTTGAATGAGTTTGTTTTATTTTCGGGGTGTTTTTTTTTTTTTTTTTTTTTCTCTATTTTTCTTTTTCGTTCTCCCGTGCCCTCTGAACCTCCTTAAAGGTTGTATGTTCTTGCAACCGTGTACAGTCTGCCTTGTAAAGGCCCTCAGTGGTGCTTTGGGAAATAGTTTTATCATTATCTTCATTATTAATTCAGTTTTCTCTGTTTTCTTAACCCCTTTCATTGTTGGAAGCAGAGATCTAACGCTCATGCGATCCTCTGGTTGTAATTTTTTAACACTGTGACCATCAATTTCCAGTCTGTGTCTCTCTTCCTGTCTAGAGATTCATACATTAATTTGAAGATGCTCAGAGTTATCGAATATCCATTTTCTTAACCTTCAGCTCGATGTGGCGAGGTTTGTTTTTAGCACTGTTCCCCCAATTCTTTTCATGCCGGTAACTTCTTTTCATACTTCTTTTCTTGTTTTTTTTGGAATGATTCAACACTTTCCAACAAGTGTCCCATTATCATAATCTTTTGTTTTGTAATTTCAGAGGCAGTGTGTCTAGTTAGGAATAAAAAACTTCTGCAGGTTTTCCATATTTTTTTTTAAAGAATTTTTTTTTTTTAAAGAAAAACAACTATCTTACAGATGATATACATTTTATATGGGTTTATAATATTGATGAGGGCTTGTTCTACCGTTCTGTGTCTCTAAGCTCTTTATTTCAGGAAGGGCTCAGAAAAGGATAAGGTATTTGTAACCTTTTTATTCATATCTTTATTTTAAGATTTAATGTATGTTGCTAACTAACTTTTAATACAAAAGTTGATCTGAAAAGCATGTGTTTTTGTGGTTTTTTTTGTGGTGTTGTTTCATACTGCAATGACATGGAAAATAAAAAGGGGAAAAAAAATGAACATGGCTAATTCAAAGTATTTATTTGAAGGATCACTTTTCCTTCTTAGGGATCGTAGAAGTTCTCATAAGCGATGCTGCTGGCCATCACCCTGCACTGGATCACCGCACGCCATTGGTTAATGAGATCAGCTACCAGCGGATTTACGTAGTTTGGCTGGAAGAGAACACACAAGTTGGCTGACACGGTGATGTTTACATATACCTCCGTACGAGAGCAGGATACACGCTGAAGGTGGCGTACCTGGGCCAGGTTGCCGTAGTATGAAAGGTCGAGAGTTCCATTCACGGGGTAGTAAACACAGCCGTGAACATTAGCATGACCTTGCTGTAAACAGAAACACGCTTCCCATTAGGCTTTTCAGTGATCGGAGTGTTTGACATCCATTGATGAATATCCACACTCACCAGCACTGTACAGTTCACGTATGGCACACTTCCTGTTCCGTTGTTTGGCAGGAAGTTGCTGATCTGAGAAGAATAAACAGTTGCTACTCAAATTTACTGTAATTCAACCTTTGGTTTATTTATAAACTACCCCGTTTTACCCCATTCATCTTGAATATTACACACTGCTGGGCGGTTTTGTAACCAAATGTAGGGTCTTCAATGCTGGAACAGTTACCCAGTGTGCTTTGGTAGAAAAGACAGGACCGTTTTGTAGGTTTTTGAGCATTGAATGCATGTTGGATGAAGTACTTGCCAGTGGTTCAGTTGTCATGATTGCACTTTGCCTGTATGGTATCGCTGTACGCTGGATAAAAAAAAAAAGGGGGGGGGGGGGGGATGAATTGTTAGGGAACAACCATATTTAGATTTTGTACAGGATGAAAAGAGTGAAGAATTTGGGATGACATCATCCAGTTTTGCTCATCGGACATGTTGTGGATGAGCTTTAGAGCTTCATCATTATAAGTGCTCGGCCAAACCATTACACCTGTTAAACAGCATGAGACAGTCAGCCTGGAAGTACAGCGTGTGAGTATACATCAACATGAATCACAAGCTTGAAGAGACGGTTAACCCGGTGATTTTAATCGATCCTGATACTCTGGGACGTACGGGTCCAGTGTTTACATGAGAACGTAGATGGACGGGAAACAAGGCCGTCATCACCACATAGAGTCCCACAAAATACAGGCTGATGGACACTGAAATAAGGTGTTGTATTTTGTTTTTTTAAGGATGGTTGTAAAAGACTGTTGTAATCTAGTATGCAATCATCAAGGAGAAGGAAAAACGTCAAGTTCTTGTCATCGATCTGCAAATAAGTCCTTATCTCTCCGCCTCGTCTGTCAGCAACACGAACTAGAAAGACGTGGCTCCTCTTACCAAAAACAAACATAACCATAATTCACTTCACACTAAAAGGATATGAGAAAGTCTCATGAAGGTCAGAGGTTGTGTGTGCTTGTTAAATGATTTTCAGGAAACATGGAGAATTTAATCATAACGTTTTAAAGATGCAATAAAGCCCTGATCACCTTAGCATAATAATAATAATAATAATAATAAAATCTTATGCTGCTGCAGCTCGTGTCTGGAAGCGTTTTATTTTATAAATTATCTGCAGGTGAGCAGTGATGATCTGTATGCCTGAGTATTTTTGGTTAACTTGTGCGTGTGTATATGTACGTATATACATGTATTATATATTAGATTTATTTAATACTTTGTTTAAATTTAAACACCATGTTTTCCAAAATTGCATTCTTAAAAGGCTGAAATTCCTGGCAGGTTTTGGTTTGTTACTCCAGTACTAGACAATTATGTTAGAAAATTTGGTATTATTTAAAGCTTACGATATCAGATACAAAAGGGTACCAGTAACTCACCAGTAATAATTTCCGACGTAATACCCACTTTGCTATTATGGGTCACGCACGTGTGTGTGTAATATAGTACATATGTGTGTGCGTGTGTGTTTTTATATATATACACACAGTTGTGTGCAGTGAAGATTCTACACCATCACTTTTGTCTAAAAGGGCTCCTAATGAAAAGAAGTGAAAAATTACTTCTCTATAATTTTTTGATGAAAATGTATTGAACAATGCTATTGTAGGCAACGAGAACCAAAAAAATCATTCCGACAAGTATATTGAGGTAAAGGTATGAATAATAAACAAAAACACTGAAAATACCAATTTTTCAGAAAAAAATGTTAAATGAAAAATGAATGAACTTCAAACCATATGGAACGGTTCAGCGAGTGAAGAAATAAAAAAATACAGCGATGCAGTGATTATACACTTATTATATATATA
>JBCNYH010000009.1:18964300-18981821 GCA_039654325.1 Tandanus tandanus
TGTGTGTGTTTTTGTGTGTGTGTGTGTGTGTATATATATATATATATATATATATATATATGTGGTCCATGGTAAAAAATAAGGAAACAGCACCTACTAGTGGCCGTTGGTTCTCACCTGTTTGTAGCCGTATTGTGATTGGACTGAGGCCCGTGACGTTGTCCAATCAAATTACAATTACAAATTTTTAAACCTCTTTCAGTGGGGGCGGTTTGAATTGCTGAGCGGTTTGTTCGGGTGTTCAGTTTTTTACCGGACCGGCGCTGGACGGAGATGAGAGAAGAATGACGGAAGAATCTGCTGTAAAAGTTTGTGTCAGGGTTCGACCTCTTATAAAACGGTGAGAGAAGCGTTCATTTCTCGCTTATGTAGAGGTTTTATTAGCGGCCCTGTGACTGAGTGGAGGGACAGGAAGTTAGCAGCATGCTAATTCTAATGCTAGTTTTATTTTATCATGATATTCGTATAATCCCAACCCGTCGGTAGTTAATGATGGATTCAGTTTTCAGTAAAAAATAAAAACACAGCTGTGTGAGTGGAAACAGCATTTGGGGGGGGGGGAGGGTTGCTAGCTAAACCATGTAAACAAATTCCTGTTTAATGTCACAGACTTAGCTGTGGATCTCATACCCGCCTACACTGGGTTTTTAGATCTACAGAACTCCAGGGCTGGTGGCCCCAACCTGGTCCACCACATTCAGGTTGGGGCCCACCCGCCCCCACCCGCCCCGGAGTTCTGGAGACCCTGTTGCTGTCTCTAGTGGATGTACTGGACCTGCAGTGAGGCATGATACTGAATTCACACACACATTTACATAGTATAGGGCCACAGTGGACTATTACTGAACTGAACTCCAAAAAGAACTGAAGTGCTGGACACATTTCAGCCTCCAGAACAGTATAAAATACACCTGAGTCATTAAAATAAAAATGTACAAATGTGTATACAAACAGAATCTGTATCATACTCTATCAATGACTACAATGTACAGTATTATCAATATGATGAGGACGCTGAGATGATGACCCGCACCCTCCGACCTCAAAGCACTTATCACACCCCGCACTGCACCGTGTTCTCCCAGATCCTCTCAGACTGGTTCCTCCGTCTACCAAGGGACAAGGGACAAGGGGGGGGGGGGAGCATGTACACTCTTCTCTGTTCTGGCTCCAGGGTGGTGGAATGAACTTCCTCTGGATGTCCAGACAGCTGAGTCGCTGGGTGTCTTCAAACGACGGCTGAAGACCTACCATTTTCGGCAGTGCTTAGATTACCACTGTGTTTTACACACCAAAAAAAAAAAAAGAAACCCTGCACACAACATCTATCCACTGAGTTTTTGACTGATGGTATACTTCGTCTGTGTCCTGACAAACCAGCATAAGAATATATTCACTGATCGTGACTTTAAAGCACTTCTGTAAGTCGCTCTGGATAAGAGCGTCTGCTAAATGCGGTAAATGTATAACAGTGGATGTTGCTATTTGATGGAGTTGTACAGTTTAATGGCCGCAGGTAGGAATGATTTCCTGTGTCGTTCAGTGGTGCATTTAGGTGGTATCAGTCTCTCACCGAATGTGCTCCTGTGAGTGGTCAGCAGGTGGAAGGTATTGTCCAGTATAGACCTTAACTTGGACAATATTCGCCTCTCCGACACCACCGTCAGACGGTCCAGCTCCGTCCCCACAACGTTACTGGTCTTGCGGTTCAGTCTGTTGGCATCTGCAACCCTCAGCATGCATCAGCATAGAGGATGGCGCTGGCCACAACAGACTCATAAAACATCCTGAGCAGTGTCCGGCAGATGTTGAACGTCCTTAGCCGCCTCAAAAAACAGAGACGGCTCTGGTCCTTCTTGTAGAGTGCGGTAGTGTTTTTTACCCAGCCCGGTTTATTGTCAATTGAGCCTAACATGTACATCTTTGGACTCTCGGAGGAAACCGGAATACCTGGAGGAAACCCAGGCATGTACGGGGAGCACATCTAAACTACACACGGAAAAAGCCTGGGACTCGAACCCAGGGCCTTCTTGCTGTGAGGCAGATGTGCTAAACACTACGCCACCGTAGCATTACCACACCAACGTACTGTTTAATTCAGCACGGTAGCATTAATGCTAGTTCCGTAATGTGTTTATTAGCCTGTACTAGTGTCAGTCGTGTTGCTGCTGGTCCACACGAACTTCACCAAACTGCAGCTCCGCGTACTGAACTGTGACTAGACTGAGGTTTCTAAAACTTGAGTCGCTGAGCTGAAGTCACTCGGGATGCTAAATGTGAAAATGTTTGAATGAAAACAAACAAAAAAAGTGGAGCGATGAGAAATAAAGTGTGATGTGTGGTCTGTGGTATTTTTCTCTTCTCTCCAGGTCGTGACTTATTTTTCTCGTGATCTCAAAACCAAAGGTGTTTTTCTTGCAATCAGAATTCTTTCTGGGATCATGTAGCAGTTGAGGACTAGCGGTGCATTGTTGTGGCTTTTGTACAGACACCATGACCTATCGGTTCCATGGCAGTTCTGCGATATCGCATCCTATTACTGGGCAATTCTCTGAAAAATGGGACACGACCAGACAATGATTTCGAACTCGCAACCTCTCGATCACTCTAACCGCTACACCACTGGCCCCACTAGTACTGACTGTGTGGTGAAGTTGTTGGACTAGTGGTCGGAAGGTTATGAGTTCAAATCCCAGTTCTGCCAAACTTTAGCCTTTTAATTAACTGCACTAATCCACGATGTACTGACTTACCAAATCATACCAAATCGTCGACCCGGGACAGTGGTGGCCCGGTGGTAGGGTGCTGGATTACTGATCCCAATGGTTGTGGGTTCAAGCCCCACTATCAGCGGCATGTCACTGCTGTCCCCCCAGTGCAGCTAACTGGGTTATCAAAACTGTCTGTGGTGAGAGGCATGTAAAAGAACCATTGCTGATTTTTGTAAAGAGTAGGCCGCATTGGCGTCAGCGTGTTTCTGCCCTGCGATGGCCTGGCGAGCTGTCCAGGGTGTACTCTGCCCTCGCCCAGAGTCGGCTGAGATGGGCGCTAGCCTCCCCGCGACCCTAATTAGGATTAAGCGCTTCAGAAAATGAATGAATGACCCTGAACCAAGCAAGTTCTCAGGAAAACGTTTATTATTGAGGCTTTGAGAACATTTAATCTTATCAAGATAACGGAACTGAAAAATATAAATATCTCCTCTGGACTTCGATAGTAATTCTAGTGTTGGAAACATTTCCGCTCTTGTCGTATAACTGCGAGGTGTTCATTAAAGCGCTGTTTCTGTACCAGTGAGGAGGTGGATAATGCAGAACCTGTCCAGTTGTACTGGAAGGCTGATAAACAGGCTATACATCAGCTTGACGATGACCGTAACGTGACCAAAAGTTTCAGCTTTGGTAAGAAACTAGCGTAAAGTTGAAATCCTTAATTTTTACACTGGGTGTCTATTTCTTAATAACTATTATTTATTTACTCTAATCTCCAGACAGGGTTTTTAGTGCAGAAGAATCCACCAATCAGCTCTATCATGACCTCGCAAAATCCCTGGTGGTGTCCACTGTGGAAGGGTACAATGGTAAGAGTGAGCGTTAAGCCGCGAGGTATGTAACGTTTAATGAAGTGTAATTTATTAGCTCTGCTCTTATCTTCACCCTTCAGGAACGATTTTCGCGTATGGACAGACTTCCTCTGGAAAGACGTTTACAATGATGGGTAGTGACCACAACCCTGGCGTCATCCCTCTCGCCATCGCAGATGTTTTTCATACAATCAAAAATGTATGGTTTTTTTGCAGTACATGAATAATTAGAGTAATACGAGTGATCTGAATCGATATCATGTTATATATCTTTATCAATCGTTCCAGTGTCCGAAGAAAGAGTTTCTTCTGCGTGTGAGCTACATGGAGATTTACAACGAAACCGTTACGGATCTCCTGTGCGACAGCAGGAAAAGAAAACCGCTGGAAATCCGCGAAGGCAACTATGTAAGTGGTCTTTTTATGTGCCTGCACGTCGAACGGGCAGCGTCTAATAGTGATTTTTCTCTCACTGGCAGAAAAACGTCTACGTTGCCGATTTAACGGAAGAGCTGGTGACGTCGCCGGAACAAGTTCTCAAATGGATCCAGAAAGGAGAAAGTAACGTGGCTCTTTGTTTTTTAACCTTGTTTCACTGATCCGCCGATGTTAATATTCCCGATTTCTAAAAGAAAAAAAAGTTGTGGAGGAACGTATCTCCCCCCACCTCCCACCCATCGGTGTTAACTTGCCAAGTGCGCAATGAATTTTAAAACCGAAACTTTTTGCAAAAAAACGGTCCTTTCGTCGCCCTCTCATGGCAGACATTGTAACTACATCCTGAATGTCTGCGCACCCAGCTGCTGTTTCGAGGCTAGCGCTCCACACGGTGCATGCACGCACTAATATCTGGCGCGCGAGACTATCGGAAGTGATGCCATTGTCGTGTAGCTCTCGTGGCTTTTCATGCTTTTGCACGGTCGGATTTGCGGAGTTTTTTGTGCCTCTTGTGCGTAGGTGATATTTTTGCCTATTTACCGTCCACGTTAGACCCCAGCTCGGTAGGCCTAATGCGTGACCGGGTCATTGGCTACAGGTCTATGAAAGGATTTTTAAGTCAACCTCCTTTTTGAATGTTGTGGAAAACGTTTTGACGGTATGTGTCACTGGGTATGAAAGGTACTACATGTACACCATCAGCTCAGGACAGACTGCTGTATTCAAATTATTACATCTTTACATCACAGCACTGGTTTGGGACGGCATTTTGTTGAAGTTACTTCAGAATCAGTGACTGTGAGAGTCTGTGAGTTTTTGTGGACTGATTGTTTCATAGATTCTTGCATTATTCTTTGTATGGGAGGCGGATGGTTAATAATTATTCATCAAAGATGAGGTGGGTTGCTATAACTTATTTTACGTGTGACCAGGGTGGGTCAGAAGGTTAGAACTGAGGATTTACCACCACTGTGGAGTGTTGCTGCGAGACTGGTTTGTCCACCTTTACAAGCATTTCTTAATTTTCTGAACTTAGAAAACCGACATTACGGGAGGACGAAAATGAACGAGAGGAGCAGTCGCTCTCACACCATCTTCCGCATGGTGAGTGATCTGCTCATTACTACTCGTTTTTATCTTGTCTCATGTTTTGTCGAGTAAGCTGAAATGAAGCTTTTTGTTTTCAGATCTTGGAGAGCAGAGAGAGAGGTGACTCGGTGTCCGGTGAAAACGCCGACGGTGCCATCATCGTGTCCCATTTGGTGCGCTGACTTTAAAGCTTCTTGTCTTTCAGGTTTCATCTGGTCACGAACACATTTATCTGTATTTTAACTCTCGTTCCTTTCGTGTCGATAGAACCTGGTGGATCTTGCTGGGGCTGAACGAGCCAGTCAGACCGGAGCCGAGGGTAAGCGGAAGTCCTGTTCGTGTAAATACTTTATAAATGTAGATGTAGTATTATTATTATTATTATTTAAATGCTGGCCTTTTTCTGTTTAATATTAGGGACCCGGTTGAAGGAGGGTTGTAATATCAATCGCAGTCTTTTCACCTTGGGCCAAGTCATCAAGAAACTGTCTGATGAAAGCCAGAAGTATGAATCCCTAAAACTTTTGTGAATTTTAATTATATACCTGCTTGTACAGTGAACATCAAATTGGTTAATTGGTATCACCGTCGGACTATTTATTTATTTATTTATTTTAAGTAAGTTATATTATGTTATATATCTATTTATTTATTTTTTTATGACTTATATTTATTTATATATCTATTTTTTTAATTATATTTATTTATATATCTATTTATTTATTTTAAAATAATTTATTTAAAATTTGAATTTATTTATTTATATATATTTTTTAATTATCATTATTGTTTTTATTAATTTTTTTTACACTGTTTACTCCTACTAGCTGACTCTGGTTGAAGGTGGGGTACACCCTGCACAGCTTGCCAATCCATCACAATTAGATTTTTTGTGGGGGCAATTTGTAGACACCAATTAGCCTAGTGGGAGGAAACCGGAGTTCCCAGAGTAAACACACACAAGCATGAGCAGAGCATGATGCCAACACCACACCTAAAACGCCCAGGACTCGAACCCAGGACCTTCTTGCAGACGTGCTAACCGCGACTCCATCGTGCCACCTATCTAGTTTTGTTTTAAAAATATCTCTAAAGTGATGAGTAAAAAATATCAGGCATGTGGGGTCAGTGGTTCTCACCGTCGCCACCTCTCAGAAGGTTCTGCATTTGAGTCTGGCTTTATGTGTAGTGTTGGTGTGTTCTCCGCATGCTTGCCTGGGCTTCCTCTGGGTACTCTGAGGTTCTTCCGAGTCATGCACATCAGGCTGACTGGCTATACTAAATTGCCCACAGGTGTGAATGTGTGTGTGAATGGGAGGGTGTACCCCGCCTCTCACGTCAGTAGGGATTGGCTTCAGCTTCCTGGTGCGAATAAAGGAGAAATGACGGGGACAGTGTGCGCTAAACTAATCACACATCTGTCTTCACATCATTTTCAGAGGTTTCACAAACTACAGAGACAGCAAACTGACCAGGATCCTCCAGAATTCCCTGGGTGGCAACGCCAAAACCGTCATCATCTGCACCATCACGCCGGCTGTCGTGGACGAAACCGTCAGCACTTTACAGGTGGGGAGGAGAAAAGACGTTCCCACTGACGTCTCGCGCAGCATGTCGTGCAGGCGTCGGATGTTTATTGTTCAAATCTTTCTGTGTGACAGTTCGCCAGTGCAGCAAAGCGCATGAAGAACGACCCTCATGTCACGGAGGTCTCCGATGATGGTGCTCTTTTAAGAAGATACCGCAACGAAATCGTGGATCTCAAACGGCGTCTTCAGGAGGTAAGTGCATCCCGGGCGATATTACATGTTAACATGCAAATGTGGGTGGTACCGTGGTGCAGCGGTTAGCACGTCTACCTCACAGCAAGAAGATCCAGGGTTCGAGTCCCGTGCTTGGCGGAGGCGTTTCTGTCTGGAGTTTGCATGTTCTCCTCCTCCTCCTCGTACTTGTGTGGGTTTCCTCCGGGTACTCTGGTTTCCTCCTACAGTCCAAAGACATGCACATTAGGCAAATTGGTTGTTTTAAATTGTCCCTAGGGGCGAGTGTGAGTGTGAATGGTTGTGGCCGTGTTGCCCTGCGATGGCCTGGCGAGCCGTTCAGGGTGCACCCCACCTTCTCCCAGTGTCGGCTGAGACAGGCTCCAGCATAATGCGAACTGTAATAGTGAGATTCGGCTCGGCAAATGAGCGAGTGAGTTTGAGACATGTTGGCTTGTTCATCTTTAGGTTTCTTCGGTCACCCAGACAACCGTGACTGAGAAGGAGAGTCTGACCCAACTCCTTCAAGAGAAGGATCAACTCCAGAGAGAGCAAGCTGATAGAATAAGGAACCTCACGCAGCTTTTGGTAACCGCCTCAAATGTGGTCCCGTTCCAAAGGGTAATGCCTTTAATGTCATTTCTCTTCACGACTTTATTTATTTATGTATATTTATCAGCAGTGATTTTATGTTTTGATGATATGATTTATAATATACAAATTAAATGTCTTTAATTTGTGATTAAAGATTCCGAAGAGAAGAATGACGTGGGGCGGAAAGCTCTTGCAGTCAGGTTCATTGTTGGAAGATAATTCTGGATCTCACGACATGAGTTTCGCTGAACCCTTTTTTAAAAAGAGGAAAGCCGATCTTACCGTGACTGAGGAGAGCGAAGGTGGAGTTTAAATACCCTCCTTTTATACACAGCTGCTTATCGTTTCACTTTATTTTAATGGTGTGTGTGTGTGTGTGTGTGTGATTACAGACATGGAGGAATTTGACAGGTCGCCATGTTTTTACCTCCCCACTGAGGACAGCTCCATGGACCTGGAGATGAATCAGAGTCACGTTACACTGCGCGGCTCTGCGGAAGGGTGAGACGACACACATCCGGGATTCGCCTCTGATTCCTATGTGGCATTCAGCTGTTTCACACAAAACGGTGAAATGAAACTAACGATAAGCTTTCTGGACAACGTGCGTCTAAATCTCGCTTATGTGAAGAACTGCTTCCTACTAGGGTCACAGGGAAGCTGGCGAAGGCCATGAACAGCCCGTCAGATCATCGCAGGGCAACACGCACAACCGTTCACACGCCAATTAGCCTGTGCATGTTTTTGGACTGTGGGAGGAAACCGGAGTACCCGGAGAAAACCCACGCAAGCACAGGGAGAAATCTGCACAGAAACTCCCAGGACCGTCTTGCTGTGAGGCGGATGTGCCAGCCACGACACCACTGTGCCGCCCACATCGAAGTCTCAGATCAAGATTTCGGAAGAATGCAGGTGTATATAAGTGTACATCCATCTGTTATACACACAAGGGTCACTGTGGAGAGGGGATTTCACACCTCGGAAGTACATGAGAAGACAAAGTTTAAATGATTAAAATAAAATGATATCTACAATGTAAAACATTTACAGTTTAGTATCGGGGCGGCACGGTGGCGTAGTGGATAGAGTGCGTATCTGTATGTACGTATCAGAATGCGTAGGGGGTAAAATGCAGAGTTTAGAGAATTTGCTGGTTCGAGGTACATTTTATTCGATTTATTTTTGTTCGAGGAAGTTTATTTTATGGATTTTTCTATTGAATCTTATCGCTTGATTGGGGAATAACTGGACTTCTGGTTCAGTATCATATACCTTGAATAAAGATTTGATAATCCTATTAGTATTACTGACTTGGAACAGTGTATGCTGCGTGTTGTTAACATTATTGAACGAGTCTTTTGACGTGTTTGACCCTGGGGGCATTATAAATACAGGAGCAACTCACATTTGCTGTATCTCTGAATCCCCCCACCACCACCTCTCTCCAGCATCTGCACTGACTCACCTAACCTGGTGTTCAAAGTGGAATGTTTGGAGCGCCAGCTGAAGACCGAAACTCTGGAGAAGCAGAAGGCCGAAGAGAAAAGCGTGACGTTGCAGCAGAGGACCGAAGAGCTCGAGACCCGGTTACAGACCGTAGAGCGACAGCTAGAGGCGGAGGCGCAGGAGAAGCGGAGAGCCGAGCAGAAGCGTTCCACGCTGGAACTGAAGGTCACGCAGCAGGACGGTCCTTCAGAGCCGGAGAGTAATAAAGCCTGTGAGCAGGTGTGATGTTGTTACCGGATCATTCATGGCCAGATTGTCGCTTTCTCTGAATTTCAGTGGTGCTTAGATCAGCGGTGGTGTGTTTTTACGGAACACCAACCACGTGTTCTGTTGTATTAGAGGTATTTATTGAAATGAATCTTTCCTGTTCCTCCTCTGTCTTTAATAGTACCTTGCCGAGGCGGTCCTGCTCTGTGACACGCTGAGTTCTGAGAGGGTGAGTGGGCTAAAGTCCTCTTTTGTGAAATAGTCCTATCAGAAACGTTCGTTTCGGCTCCCGAGCCGCGCGTCGATACACGGCAGAAACATCATGCGCTTCCTCAATGTGATTGGGTTAAAAGCTATTTCTATTCAAATGAATAATGCATTGCGTGGCAGTAATAGTTTATTTTGCCAGCTGTATAAAAAAAAATAAAAATAAATAAAGATACCTACTAAATCTGGCACATAGAATTCTATTTACACTGTTAAAAAAGTGCTTTTTATTTTTATGGCTTGAAACAAGTAACAGTTTTGAGGGGAAGATAGAGTACCAGGAGTTACCATCACTCAGACATTCATTCCTGTTACGACAGTTATATACTGCCATGAGAAATATCACCACAGGGTTCTCACATGTGCTCGTACACCGGAGGGACACACCGACACTATAGGTTCTTCTTGACGTTCCAAAAGCAACTCAATGGTTAGATGTTTTTTTCCATGTCCACTATTAAGGTCGCGGGGAGGCAGGAGCTTATCTCAGCCGACTCTTGGCGACGGCAAGGTACACCCTAAACAGCTTGCCAGACCATTACAGGGCAAACACACAACCCCCCCCCTCCTTTTTTTTTTTTTTTTTTTAAATTTTTTCCCGTACTGTATTTATCCTGCAAGGGAAATTATTGCCTCTGCATTTAACCCATCCAAAGTGAGCGAACACACATGTAAACAGTGAGCAAACACACACCCTCGGAGCAGTGGGCTGCCACACATTGGGGTGCCCGGAGAGCAGTTGGTTGTTAGGTGCCTTGCTCAAGGGCACTTCAGCCATGAAGGTGGAGGAAGGGAAGGCGCAGCTCACTCCTCTTCCTGCCACACATTTCTCCCGGCGGTTTCGGGAATCGAACCAGCGACCTTTCGGTCCCAAAGCCGCTTCTCTAACCATTAGACCACGGCTGCCCCCCACGCTATTCATACATAGCGTCAATTTGTGTTTGCCTTATGTGCATGTCTTTGGACTGTGGAGGAAACCGGAGTACCTGGAGGAAACCCGCACAGGGAGAACATGCAAACTCCACACAGAAACGCTCTCACCAAGCCTGAGATTCGAACCCGGGGCCTTCTTGCTGTTAGGCGGACGTGCTAACCGCAACACCACTGTGTCCAGTTTTTATTTTGTAATGGTTAAGTTCAGTAATGCAACTAATTTATTATTTTTTTTCTCATTGTGTGAAATATTTTTATTATTAAACAGGAAGGTATTGTTGTTGAACGGGACATGCTGAAGCAACACCTTGAGCTCATGACTCAGGACCTCGAGAGCCTTAAGAAAGACAATGAGGCGCTGACAAAAGACAAGGAGACTCTCCTAAAAGACGCTAAAGAGCGGAAAGACATGGAGGAGTTTGAGAAACTTGAGGAGGAGAGCAGGAAAGACTATGAGGTTTTTGGGTTTCAGACTTTATTACGTTATTACCCATGAGGCTATTGAGTAAAACGTCGGTTTTGTATCTGTACTAAGCCGCGCTCTTCTTGATGTCTTGCTTTAGCGAGAGCTGGAGGCTGAAATTTCCGCACTGAAAAAGGCTTTGGAAGATGCACAGGAGACCGTCCAAAAGCGCAAGGTCTGAATATCCAGGAGCAACTTCGCTGTTTAACGTGGTACTTTTACGCTGTAGTGGTGGTGGTACTACTTTTCTTTTTAATGTTTTTTGGTTTGTTGTAGTCTGAGCTGGGGGTGATGTCAGAGGAGATAAGAAAGAAGAATGACTTGATAGCTGACCTGCAGAGTTTGGTATGTAGAGAGTTTTGTGAAAAATATGATTCATATGTAGGATATAACTCTTAGTAACCTTATAGCTCTTTAAAACGATCACGTATAACATCAGCGGTTCCTTCCGCCAACATCAGTCCTTGCCCCTCGTAAAAGTACGTGCGAGTGCTGAGACACCAGGCATGCTCAGAGACATGTTGCCTTTCTGATTGGCTGTTCCAGGCTGGTAGTGACGAGAACTCGTTAGATTGGCTGGGCTGCGTCACTGACCCCGTGCATCATTACACATTATCGTCCAGTGCTGAGCCGCACAAACGACAAGCGCCGAAATCGCGGAAAACATTTCTCTTTGTTCCTGAACCAACTGACGACAGGAAAGCCGAGTCGGCAAAACGTTAGCGGTATAAGCCATTTTGGATTTACCGTCAAGCTCATCTCTGGCAGTGTTCTCGTCCTCAGAGTCACTAGAATGTGACGTCTCACCGTCTCCACAAGAGACTCCTCCCTCTCTGGTTCAAATAGGTCACCATTTACACCCATTTCCTCCAAACTGCTGCCATAGTTACTTCTTGAGCACATTTTTTTAATCACCTAAAATGTTGCTCGCTGAATAGATCTGCTTGTTTACTTGTGCTGGAGAACCCCGCCCAACGAGTTCACATCACTTCCGGGAGAAAATGACTAACCATTGGTTCACGTGGCCCCCGCTAGTAATCCATGGAATAAAATTACCCAGTTTTGTGCTTTTTATGGTTGTTTATGTTAAAATAAGCGTCTATCACTTAAACGTATTACACACACACTAATTATGCAGTAAGGACAACCAATACCGCTACTCTTTAACGCCGTGTTCCATTTAACGTCAGGTATTGTATTGTCTGAATGTTGAACCATGACCGTGATTTTGTATGAATTCATTGAGAGATTAACTGGAACTCCTCTATATTTATCATTTGATCGCAAATGCTACTATATACATTTACTCACCACCTGGGAGTTGGAGCCTATCTCTGCCGATAATGGGTGAAGGTGGGGTACACCCTGAACAGTTCGCACAGCCATTTTGCACTCACACCTGAGGGCAGTTTGGAGCATCCAGCTAGCCTAATGTGCATGTCTTTGGACTGTGGGAGGAAACTGGAGTACCACATGCAAACTCCAAACACAAACGCCTGGGACTTGCTGGGAAAAGCATGGGACTTGCACTCATGGCCTCCTTGCTGTGAGGCGGACGTGCTAACCACGCCACCGTGCCACCCCTAGTATATACAGTTTAACTCACTTAAAGGTGTTATTTACTACTCTGTGAGCGGCCATGCTAATTTGACATTGCATTGTAATGCGAAAAGTCACGTGATCACCCTGTGCTCATCACTAATACAGAACTAATTTACATATGAATACATAGTCCAGTATCATTGTGCGATCAGGCTCTTGTTTGATGTGTGTGTGTGTGTGTGTGAACGGAAGCGTGCATGATTTGTATTTGTCCCTAATTTTATTTTATTCAGAGGTTAACTAGGTAATATCTGATTTGTTAGTTTAATATCTGTATACTGTTATTATTGCCATTAATCAGCCTTATATTGACTGATGGATTCACGTCCTATTCTCGCGATTTCGTGCTCTTGCGAGAGTGAATCAGCAGCTTTTTCAAACTGGCTAATGCTAACTGTCAAGCAGATTTTAGCAGATTGCAACTTTGAACCTGTAAGTAAAAACCACCTGATGATGAAAGTATGCATATGTTCATGTATAACAGGAGAGTTTGGAAAGGTTGCCTTTCATGTCATTCTAACTGATGCTGATTGGTTTATTTTTCCTACAGAACGGTAAGGACCTTGTTCAGGAAGTAGCGCAGCTACGTCGCTCGTTAGACGATGCAGAGGGGCTCAGTCTGGAAACCAAAAAGGATTGGGCTCTGCTGCGTAGCGAGAACCTCTCCCTCAAAGAGCGAGATGTACGTATTAATGACGTTTCACATTTCATAAAAACAGTTTACTCGTTAATAATCAACTCGGTGACGTTTCCTACGCTAGGCGTCTTTGACTGCTCAATACAGCCAAATGGAGAATGAGGTGAAATCCCTGCAGAGCAAACTGGAGCATGAGAAATCCCGTTTCAAGAAAATGCAGACTGACCTCCAAAAAGAGTTACTCGGAGCTTTTGATGAGAACACCAAGCTCACCGCTCTGCTGGATGGAAAAGTTCCTAAAAGTGGGTCTTTTGTTATCCCTCGGTACATATGAATAAATCTGAAGTCGGGTCTGTGATGGAACCAAACGTTTATTATTGAATGGCTTGTTTAGACGTACTGGATAACGTGATGTTGGAGAAAACAGTCGCTGAACTACGGAAGGATCTTGAGAAGAGCCAGGCGAGTGAAAAAGCTCTGCGAAGCAGAATGGAGGAGTTGAAAGCTCTGGATGTTCTTCCAGCTAAATTGGATGATTTGTTCAGACAGGTAAGAAATTTACTAATATGTAGCAACACTGTGATGATAAGAAACGGTGGATCAGGATGCATTATCCTGCTGTAAGATTTTTGGCGATCTTTCACCCATCATACCCGAATTGATTATAATGTAAATAAGGCTTAAAAGTGGAGCTTTCAATAGACCTCTGTATTGATCGGTCCAAACAATCCAAAAGTCCCGTTTTGGAGTGAAATCTCTGACCTTATTCCAGTCCGATGATAAAGTTGTTGGTTTACCAGGTCTACATTTTGAAATGTATCCATTACTTATCATAAGAAATGGGACGTATAATTACTTGGCGTTTTGTGCGTTATCTGTTCTCAGGTGGGTGAGCTTTCTGATGAACTTCACTCTGTGCGAGCGGAGAGAGACAGCCTCGTTTCTGCTCAGGCTGTGTCCATGGAGGACAAGGAGAGACTGAAAGGAGAGGCCGTGAAGGCCCAGGAGGAGCTGGAGAGAACGCAGAAGGATCTGGCGGATGCGCAACTCAAGGACGTTCAGCTGAGCCAACAGCGCACCGAAACCATGGAGCAGCTGACGAAGGTCCAGACAGACCTGGAGCACCTCTTGGAAGAGAACAGGAACCTCCTCAGTGCCTTGGAGGAGACCCGGCAGAAGGTCGGTACACCTGTCTGTGGAGTTTTATATCATTTCGGATGATCATGGATTCATAACTACATGCGTGTGGCGGTTCTTTCTGTGTAGTCGGTGCAGTTGGGTGAGGAACTGGAGTCACTACGCAGTCAAAGAGAGGGGTATCAGTCAGTCTCAACTGAAGTGAGGAACCAGCTCCAGGAAGCGAATCACACGATGATGGATTCCGAGCAAGCCGGGAGTGTTCAGAACCTCCAGATAGAGCTGCAGACTGTTAAGGAGGAGCGAGATCAACTGAAAAGAGACATGGAGGAAAATGTTGAGCTGGTATGTTTTTTGCCCTGGAGCACTTTTACAAGTAGCCTCACGTGTATACCATGACTTGCTGCATGAATAGGGGTGGGAATTAGAATATCTCACGATAAAAGACTTACAATACACCGATCAGCCATAACATTAACACCAGTTGACTGGTCTGTGGATAGGCAGCCCCATACACAGCAGGCTGCAATGCATTGTGTGTTCGGACTCCTTCCTGTCATATCCAGGATTAGAAGTAGCTCTTCCCACATGCATCAGTGAGCTTAGGGTGCCCATAATGCTCTGGTTCACTGGTTATCCTTCTTGGACCACCTTTAGTAGCTTACCACTGCATACCAGGAGGTAAACAGACCCAGTCGTTTAGCCATCACGATGTGGAAAAACCCCTGGTTATCTTGGTACCCTGCCACGGATCGGGTCGTGTTACGCAGAAAGCGAACAGTCAGTTCTCAAAGTCGATGCGTTGGACATGTTGGCGGAACATGCACACAACCCACCGTGCATTGCAGCTTGCTCCAAAAAGATTTGTACTTCGGTTTTCTAACTGAATTTTCTGAAATTTTAGATGATTGAACATCAGGAAGAATTGAGGGCAGCTCAGGAGACAGTGAAAGTGCAGCAAGAAAAAATACACCAGTTGAATGCGGAGAAAGCGCAACTGGAGTCCTGGCAGTCGAATCCAGCTGAGAACGGGCTTGTTGAGGATCTGCAGAATCAGGTACTTTAACACGTTTTCATACCATACGGTGGAGGAATCTACATACTTTCTTGGCTGTCGATCACACTGATAATAAGCCAGATGTTGACCTCTGTGAGCTCGTACATATTTAAGAGGACAGACCGCACTTTCAGCTGAGTGTGTTTAAGCGACTAGATGGACGAATGCATTTTGCCCCTCACTTGACAATCCTCTTAATCAGGTCGTAGGAAGGCTGGAGCCTATCTCAACCGACACTGGGTGAAGGCTGGGCACACCCTGAACATCTCACCAGATCATCTCAGGGCCAGCACACCCACACAACCATTCTCACACCTAGGAGCAATTTACTGTAGAACAGCCAGTTAGCCTAACGTGCATGTCCTTGGATTGTGGGAGGAAACCCACGCAAGCACGGGGAGAACATGCAGACTACACACAAACACCCAACCGACTCGAACCCAGGACGTGCTAACCCTACGCCACCGTGCCACCTGGGATTCCTAACATCATCCCAGATTCCTTGTTCTCTGTGTGCGATCATGTCCTGACCGAAGCGTTTGGTTTCCAGGTGCAGCAGCTGAAACAGGATCTGCAGTTTGCTTGTGCAGAAAGAGACAGTTTTGTATCAGAGAAAGCTCACGACCCTGAGTTGGAGAGGATTCAGAGCACTATCAGCTGTCTAACCGAAGAGAGAGACCAGCTCCAAGAGATACTGCAGGGACTGAGGCAAGAGAAAAGTCAGCTGAAGGGAGAAATGGAGGAAAGAGATGAGCTGGTAAGAAACGTGTGGAAATAATAATGGTTATCGTTGTATGGGCTTGTGGGTTCTTCAGTTATAGCCAGCGTTAAAGGGTACCTGTGGTGAATTAGTGCTACTAGCTCTTTAAAACAATCACGTATAACATCAGCGGTTCCTTCCGCCAACGTCAGTCCTTGTCCCTTGTGAAAGTACGTGTGAGTGCTGTGACACCGGGCATGCTCAGACACGTTGCCTTCCTGATTGGCTGGTAGTGACAAGAACTCGTTGAATTGGCTGGGCTGCATGACTGACCCCGTGCATCATTACACATTATCCTTCAGTGCTGAGCTACACAAATGACAAGCGCAGAAATCACAGAAAGCATTTCTTTTTTGTTCCTAAACCAACTGATGGCAGGAAAGCTGAGTTGGCAAAACGTTGGCTGTGTAAGCCATTTTGGATTTACCGCCGCGCTCATCTCTGGCATGTCTGTATCACGTGGACGTATTACATACGCACAAATTATTCTGTAAGGAAGACCAATGCCGCTACTCTTTAAATACTGAAACTTGTTCACCAGCAATTCTTTTTTTTTATTTCAGGGCCCAAGACAATTATCAGAGTTTAAAGATGAATATTTTAAACATAACTAGAATGAAATAAAATGTTCACATGATTATTTCTCAGATCGTCCGTTTACAGTCGGAGCTGAACACGAAGCAGTTTTCTGATCCGAGCGCCGTTATTATTAATGAGGAGAATGAAGTTCACCTGCAACAGGTATTTGCCATCGTGGGTCTGGGGTTGGATTTTGGATGAAATTGTCTGTCAGTGTTGCATATATGCTATTCATGTGTGAATGCAGGTTGTTACGGAGGTTGAGGAGTTGACTCAGGAGAATTCCCGGCTTAAAAGAGAACATCAGGACATGACTGACAAGGTAGGGACGCCATCATGATAGCTGCGTTATTCATTTACGGCCTCGTTGAATAGAATAATGCTAGCGGTTATGAATTAGCATCATAATACAAATTGTGTGAAAGTAATGCGGATTTTGCTGCTTCTGTCATGATTATGATCTTTTCAGTTACATGCTTGTATATTTTTCACTATAAAGCTTTAGTGTTTGGTTGGTATTTGTATTTTTGCACCTAAATTTACTCTTACGTAAGCTTTTATGTAATGGACATAAACACTGCCTGGCCAAAAAAAAAAGTCGTACTTTAATATATCGTTGTTCTTTAGCTTCGACTTCAGCGTCTAATCACCACTGCTTTGTTTCGACACACTGAAGCAGCATGACATTTATTTCCATCCAGTGTCGGGTTCATTTCTCACCAATGTCTTGAACTGATGAGGGGAAAAACTGAACCCCTCCATAAAGTCTTCTGCAGCACATCCCAAAAACATTCAATAGGGTTAAGGTCAGCACTCTGGAGGGACAATGGTATGGTAAGGTAAGTCTGTTGGGCTTTTACACCCGAGCCTAGTGGCTCATCAGGCCGGTGCTTATCCCCGGTTTCTGTA
>JBCNYH010000009.1:18982531-18995786 GCA_039654325.1 Tandanus tandanus
GTACACTTGTGGTTAAGACCTTGCCCAGGGGTCTTAGCACGGTGGGGGTCCAACGGGGATTCGAACCCATGATCTCTTGATCGTGAGCCCAGCACCCTATCCGCTGTGCCACCGGCCTTTTGTCTGGGGGGACAATATAATGCTCCCTGAACCACTCCTTCATTATTCGAGTCCCCGTTTTATATTCGTGCCATCAGGGAAGGAAAAAGTCCATTGATGTGACAACTTGCTCATTCAGCTCGTCAGCTGACTTAATTTTATTTATTAATTCATTTTCTAAGCCGCTTAATCCTAATTAGCGTCGTGGAAGGCTGGCGCTCACCTCAGCCAACTCTGGGTGAGGGCGGGGTACAGTCTGGACAGCTGGCCAACACTCACACAGCCATTCACACTTACACCTAGGGTGATTTGGAACCGCCAATGACCCTACCGTACATGTTTTTGGACTGTGGGAGGAAACCAGAGAACCCGGAGGAAACCCACGCAAGAACGGGGAGAACATGCAAACTCCACACAGAAATGCCCCGAGCCCGGAAATAAGGCCTTCTTGCTGCGAGGCGGACGTGGTAACCGCTGCCCCACCGTGCCGCTGACTTCATTTTATTGCCACATAGTGTTGCTGGGCCTTGACCTGACCAACTAAAGCAACAATGTCATGGTGATTGCATGCTGTAAGCAAGGCTAAAGGCGTTCAAATAAAATATTAGCTAGCACCTTTTTTTGTTTTATTGTTTGCTGGGAGGTGTATTTTATTTATTTGGGGTTTTTTTAGTTTTGTGTTGATGCATTTTTTTTTTTCTTTTTTCATTAGGTTGACGAGCTCTCAGGAAGTCTCAGTGCTGTACAAGACGAGAAGAGCCATTTGCTTGTTGCTCAGTCCACGTTGAATGAAGAAAATCTAAGACTTAAAGAAGAACTGGAAAAGGCCCAAGAAGAACTTGTCCGGATGGAGAGTCAAATGATCGATGCACAGCTGAAAGAAGCTGAAGTCAGCCGGCAGCACACGGAAACCACTGAGCAGCTTACCAAAGCGCAGGCAGACTTGGAACACTTTAATGTGGAAAACGGCAAATTACTCACTTCTTTAGAGGAAGCCAACCACGAAGTGAGTTTACTTGTAAATCTAAAGAATTGAATGTGGTTTGTTGTTGTCTTTCAGGGTTTTTTTTTTTTTTTTAATGTTGTTGTGTTTATATACCTCCTGTATAGACGGCGAGGTTGGATGAAGAGCTCAGATCTCTTCGCTGTGAACGAGAGCAGCTTCTTTGTGAGACGACCGAAGGAAATCATGAGCAAGAAGTAGGAAGACTCCGTGCCATGGTTGCGTCCGTGACCGAGGAGAGAAACCAGCTTCAGGAGATTCTACAGTGTCTCAGAGAGGAACACAGTCAGATAAAGAAAGATCTAGAAGACACCAATGACACGGTAAGTCCCAGATGATGTGGTATTCATTCATTTTCTTCAGCCGCATAAAATTAGGGTCGCGGGGAGGCTGGCGCCAACCTCGGACGATTCTGGGCAAGGGCGGGCTACACCCTAGACGGCTTACCAAGCCATCGCAGGGCCGACACACATACAACTATTTACACTCTCACATGCGGGCGATTTGGACCAGCCAGTTAGCTTACTGTGTATGTTTTTGTGGGACTGTGGGGGGTAACTGGAGTAGCTGAAGGAAACCCACGCAAACACGGGGAGAGCTTGCAAACTCCACACGGAAACTCCCCGAGCCCAGGAATCGAACCCAGGCCTTCTTTCTGTGGGGCGGACGTACTAACCACTGAGCCACCGTGCCGCCTGTCATGGCAATCGTGATCTCTATCGTGTCACCGTGGTCCTGATTACCATTTGTTTTCTTTTCAGCTCGTGCAGATGCAGGACAAGCTAACTCAGAGTGAAGTCAGGTCACACCAAGAAGCCCCATGTGTGCAAGATGAGCTTCATCAAGTGAGTGTGACATTTTGATGTAGTAAACAATAGTATATGTTCACAGGAGATGTTTAGATTTTAAAACAAATTGTCCCTTGGTGCAGCAGCTACAAGAGCAACTCGCAGCACTGACTGAGGAGAATCAGCAGCTGAAGGCCGATGCGCAGGAAAATGTGGAAATGGTAAACCATGACTCTCTGTCTGGATTCTTCCTGGAGCTAGTGGTCTGAAAACTATTTAATGACTCATTATAATTTGCTGCAGATGATTGAGACTCAGGCGGAATTGAGGGCAGCACTGGCAAATAACAAGGAGCTGGAGCTGAACGTGCACGAGTTGGAAGTGCAGAAGCCTCAGCTAGAGTCCAGACTGTCCCAGACTCACAGCGGTGAGGACAGCAAACATGTGGAGGATCTGAAAATTCAGGTATTTATATTTCAGGTTATTGAAATCCATTCATGCGTTTACCTAAAAGTGGAGCTCCCGATATACATCTCTATAAGCTGATATAATAAGAGCAACACAGTTCCTATAACTCGCTTACTTGCTGAGCAACCATACCCCACACCTGGGGTAATCTGGAACAGCTACTTAGCCTAATATGCATGTATTTGGGTTGTGGGAGGAAACCGGAGTACCTGGAGGAAACCCACACAAGCACAGGGAGAGCATGCAAACTCCAAACAGAAACACCCAAGCCTGGGACTCAAACCCAGGATCTTCTTGTTGTGAGGTGGCCGTGCTAACCACTACGCCACCGTGCCTCCCAGGGCTCCATTAAGAAGAAAAAAAATACAAAATCTCCTCTGTGTTTACTAACTATAGTCTGGAGAGAAAGCAGAAAAGTTGAACACTGGGTTTTCTTTTCTGTGTTTATTTGTATCATCTGCCTTGTTCGTATAATTATCCGTTTAACCAGTTCATGTTCTGTGTTACTGTTCATGTATTTTCAAATGTTTGTCTGCCTACCTGAGTTAGATTGTGCAGGTTTTTTTAAAAATTTGTTTGTGTTTTTATAAATTTTGTGCATGTCTGTGTGGTGGTGTATGAGCCTCAATTTTTGGATTTCAGTCACATTATGAATAAATATGCTTGTATTGCTGCGCGTTGTTATGCAAGTGAGTGATGCATAACTGCCAATCGGCGTCAACCCAGGCACGGACACGGGACCACCCTAAAAGTCATGTTTCATGCTTATGGGGCTCCGCAAATGTGCAGTGGTCCGAAACAACCTTTTGATGTCTATGTGCGTAAATACTCGTTAATGTTCATCTGAAAAGGGTGAAAAAACTTTACCATTTGTCAAAAAAGTGAACAAAGCTGTTCTACCAATCAAAAAACAGAGCTGTACAGCAGGCCTTATATTTATCTAATGAGTTTTATGCTCAGTACTCACTACAGATATGTTGGAAAGGATGTCTTGTGTGATTTTATTTATTCATTTATTTATTTATTTCCCCCCTCCCCCCGTTTCTCTGTTCTATCTCTTCCTCTATCCCAGATTAACCATCTGAACGAAGAACTCAAAGCAGTTTATGATGAAAATCAGCGTGTTCTTTCTGAGAACGTACGTGATGAGACTGATATTGAAGAGCTGGAGTGCTTGCAGGCCAACGTCACCACTCTCACTGAGGAAAGAGACCAACTTCTGGAAGCATTACAGGCTCTGAGAGAAGATAAGACCCAGATAACGAATATCCTAGAAGAGAAGGAAGACCTGGTCAGAATTATACATTTTTGGGGAAATAAATTCCTTAAATTTCATCCATATTATCGTTCGTCTTACATTTCATGATGTGTTTTCAGATTCTGCAGCTGAGAGTGGAACTCGAGTCCGCTACTGCAGAGAGAGACGAGTTTCTGAGGGACAGGGCTAAAGGTGCTGTGGAAGACATGGAACTGGAGACGATTCGAGCGAGTCCGTCTGCTCTCGGTGAAGAAAGAGACCAACTGCTGGAGATCGTACAGGGTCTGAGGGAGGAGAAGAACCAGATGAGCAGCGATCTGGAGGAGAAGAATAATCGAGTAATCCTAATCTAGCCTGCTTTTTTTTTTTTTTTTTTTTTTTTTTTCCCCCCCCTCAATTAGTAGAAATATTTAAAGATAGATATCAGATAGTGATGTCCTGAACTTTGTATTAAATGCTTTGAGGTGTGATGCAGTTATATCATCTGTACTGCAGCTGATGCAGTTGATCGATGAGCTCCAATCTGCAACAACTGAAAAGGACAACTTACTGGCTGAGAAATGTAAAGATGACCTGGATAACAAAACCGAGTTGGAGAGACGTCAGGTCAGTATTGCGTCTCTGACTGAAGAGAGAGACCAGATGAGAGAGGAGATTAAACTGCTGAAGACTGAACTAGTGGAGACCAATGAAAAGGTATGAACTCGAGGTTCTGTAGTTTATCTCTACATTCAGCGTTTGTGGTGTGTCAGGGTTTGATGGGATAATAATCTGGTCCCACAGTTCCCGAACTTTCTCAGCTCGAGACCTGAGTGTTTTATAAACCTTTCCACCATCAAAATTATGTTGAATAAATGCACTTTGCTGCCGAGTCTGCCCACAAGTCAGGGAGGGAATTCAAGAATGTCAGGCTCAGCTATTAAAATAACTCCAGCAATCATAGGACAGGAGGGAGAGGGGGGGGGGAGAGAGAGAAGGGTGGAGTCAGGAGAGAGCAATGATGGGGAGAGAAAGAGACAGGTAGAGGAACAGGCAGACAGACAGAAGGAGAGAGAATGCAAGAGGGACTAAGGGTGAGAGAGATGGACAAGAGGGACAGGCAGTGAGAAAGCTGAGAGCAAGAGACAGACAGAGGGAGAAAAGGACAGACACGGGTGGAGAGAAGGAGATGCACAGAAGGAGAGAGGGAGACAGGTGGAGACAGCGAAGGACTGACAGATGGAGAGCGGGAGCGGGAGACAGTCTGACAGACACAGAGAGGGAGAGAGACGGGCTGACAGACGGAGAGGGAGAGAGACGGGCTGACAGACGGAGAGGGAGAGAGACGGGCTGACAGACGGAGAGGGAGAGAGACCTGAATACTAGAACGGTTTTAAAGGCAATCAGTCGCCTTTGCTTGCCTTACATGAGTGCCGAACACACCTTCATAAATCTCAGCGCATGCTAAGCAGAGTAAAGCTCCTCTGTGGACTTTTCTAGGTCCTGCAGAAATCACGTATTGCTTATGCATGGTTCCCCACATAACACCACCCACCTCAGGTCAGTCCCCTTTCCATATATGGTAACGGACTCTGGCGGTTTTGATTTGGCCTTATAGGGACTTCGGTAAGGCACTCAGGTCTTAAGAACCCTCCAGGTTTCCTTTCCATTCAGTTATCAGTTAAATTGACCGAGTTGTTTTAATTTCTTTGTTAACATCGTGACTATCCTGTACCATGTGTGTGAATCTTCACAACGACCCTAGTAGGATTAAACTTTTCGGCCAATGAGTGAATGAATGAGAAGTGAAGAGTTGCTGTGCTAATTTCTTATCCCTGGGTTTAAACTGGGGCACGATGTTTAATTTGAGGAAATCGTGATGAGCGAGGAGGGGTCATGGGATCGAATCGTGATGATCTTGAGGAAACTTGGTGGATTCGTGATGATCGCACTGATGACGATGATTACAATTTTACGCCAATCATGACGAAAGGTGGGAATCGTAGTAGGCCTTAACAGACCTTGATATGCCATCGTAGGGGGTGTTTTGGTTGCCTGGAAACAAAGAGCTAGGATAAAAAAAAACAATGTCTAAAATCGCTAAGAGGAAGTTTTTTCCTGTTGCTGATGCTTTGTGAAAATTACTACATATTGAAGCTAGTTTGTATAGAGAGTATAGCAAACTAAACCTATAAATGTTCACTGGAAAGAAGGCTGAGCCCACACGCTCCAGACCAGAGTCAGATTTGTGTTCAAAACCGTCGTAGTACTGCATTTTAAAACATCATAAACATGAAGTCCAGAGCCTGATGTTGCCTTATGCGTCTTGAGCAGGTGACGCAGCTGAAGGAGGATTTCCAGTGTGCTAGTAACGAGAAGGATCGTCTTATGGCTGAAAATGCCAAGCGCGACCTTGAGAACACGGAGGAGCTGGACAGACATCGAGCAAATCTGATGTCTGTAACTGAAGAGCGAGACCAACTTCTAGACGTGCTGCAGGGAATGAGGGAGGAGAAGAACCAGCTCAGAGCAGATCTGGATAAGAAGGAGGAAATGGTAGGGAACTGTCCATAGGGGGGGTGGTGGTGTTTTGTACGGCGTCCCTCCCTCCATCCCTCCGTCCCTGTATCTGTCTCTCAGTATATTAATGTTGGTGATATTGGCACCATTGAGTAACTTGTGTTTTTTTTTTTTTGTTTTGTTTTTTTTTCCCCTCTTATGTTTGAATTAAAGTTTCAGCAGCTGAAGGAACTTCAGGCTGAGAGAGAGCACTTACTGATAAAGGATGCATCATGCAGCGCTAATATGAACGACGATGGAGACAGTCTACAGGAGCTACTGCAGGGAGTGAGGGAGGTACGGCACACCGATAAAAATCTGATCCGCGTTCAGTGAAATCTTACAGCGGACTGCAGGGGAAGCGGACTGTTCATTAATAAATCTGCCCTGTGTAGCTCATCCAGGTCCAAGGCGACTTGAAGCAGCAGAAGCCACTGAGTCCGAGAGCCACCCGGAAAGCTGAGCTTCAACAGGCCAATCAAATTGTAATTAAACTTCTGATTCTTTAATCAGCATCAGAACACGTGCATCTGTGTAATTGGTGCCTAAATGTTAAAGGTGAAGTCGCCGATTCTAATCTAATCCTAGCTCCATGTGAGCCACACATCTCTTCTAACCAATCAGCAATAGAGAGGTCCTGATGACGTCATGAGGTTAGGGTTGTCCGCCATGTTGGATTACATACAGTCTTCCAAGTTCCATCATGGCGGACAGTCAAAATTCAATGCATCCATACGTAGAATCGCTGGGTCAATTAGCAAGCGACGAAAACAAACGTAAAAACAATAATGAACCAGAATGAGAGAGGAGCTCAAGTGAATTAAGTCTAACCTGGTAACTCGGCTGTGCTGCATTTTGGGTCACACCCATTTCATACTGTCTTCCTGGTTCAATATACCACAGTTCTAGTCAGTGTATTACACCTGACCTTATATAAAAATAAATATGTGATCCGCTCCAGCATAATAGGGGTTAAGTAGGATATTTGACATACTGAGATGTTGATCTATTTGTAAAGAGAACTGAATCTGCTTCAGAATGAGGTATAATACATGATTATAGCATGAAAATGGGCCGAGTTACATCACTCTGTATGTGGCTAATCAGGAAACGCTACTTTTGAGAAAATATTAATTAAAGTTACAGAACCAGTTTCTGAATGTCCGCATCCGAATCTCCCAAACATCCATCCACTAAATTTATCCGGCTCTCGACCAATCAGTGTCATCGTACTAGCGTCTTCCTAGCAACAGATGAGTTCTAGTTACACCTGTTCATGTCTGTTTTGAGGCTTCTCATTGGTTTAGCGTTATATGATTGGGGGAATCCTTCTGGGGTTCTGTAAGTAGGGAGAGGATTCTGGTAGTGAATTTGGATAATAAGGAAATACCCTGAGCAACCACAAAAGCGGATTGAAATTCGCCCAAAAAAATTAGTGGATATTTCTATTGTTTTACAACAACGTGGACATGGAACCCTTTCTTAAATGAGTAGTTGAGCATGGATAGATTGTGTTTATGGATATTTGAACTTGGTCATGTGGAAGATTATGCTTTTGAAGGATGTATTTTGGCGATATCGCATTTTCATCCAGGTACGCCATTTTCAACTTACTTTGGCTCTTACTCAGAACACTACCTTGCGACTCAATCCGTATTATGCTGGAGCGGGACACATTTATGTAAACTTAGCAGTAATGAAGTGGTCTTCGCGTACTCTGACGTATAGTAGGTTGGAAGGCTTGATTTTTCAAGAGATGTGTGACAGCCATTTTTATAATTGTTGCCACAACCATAAATCCCGCAAAAATTCACCATAATTGCCCAAACAGAATCAATGTTGTTGATCTTTTGTAATTATCTGCAGCGCGTCTCATTATTGACTACTGTGTATGTTTACTCAAGGGTGTAATCCAAAATGGCGGACACCTCAATGTGTAACGTCACGCGACACCGCTCTATAGGACTTTTTTTGTGTGTGTGTGTGTGTGTGTGTGTGTGTGTGTGTGTGTGTGTGTGTGTGTGTGTGTGTGTGTGTGTGTGTGTTTGCACCCTGTTGCTGATTGGCTGGAGGGGAGATGTTAGTATTGCATTGGCAGTGTGTATCAGTAAATTAGGGGTGGAGCTTCTGAAGGATCACCAAAGGGAGGTGTGTATTTGTTTGTCCAGATATCAAATATCTTTTTATTTTATTTATTTCCCAATAACGCCACATTTTGATGTGGGAGATGCAAACAAGGGGTTAAGAATATTCAGAGAGAATGAACTGAACCAGAAGTTTTGATCCCTTGAACGCTAAGAATGTTCTTGCTTTGCTCCTCAGATGCAGAGTCTCAAGGAGGAAGTAGAATATTTAAGGAATGAGAGGGCGTTACTTCGAAAGGATCTTCAGGAAGCCGCTGAAACAGTAAGATGGCTGAATGAACAGGATTGATAAATCTGCACGGAAGCTTGGAAGAAAAGTTAAGCTCTCTCTCTCTCTCTCTCTCTCTCTCTCTCTCTCTAGTCGAAAGCCTATCAGAACTTACTTCACTCTACAAGGGAGGAGCTAAAGCAGCAACAAAAATCCGACCCCATGGCGCAAAGTGCTGAAAAGGACTCTCTACTTCAGCAGCAGGTATTTCTGTTCAGCTCGGTGTCTCCCGTTGCTACATTTCCATCCAGCTTAAAGGTCATTAGAAGCGTTTTCGATGTGATAAAACCCAGATTAAAGAGTGAAATGTGAGACGTGCACTGCTTTCTTATACCATCAGTACCTGCTTTCCCCTGTTCAGGTGTATGTAGTCGAAATTACTCGTTTTATAAATACACTATTTATATTTTGCGAGTTTGTGAGGAAATGTCATGGCCGGGACGGGTCAGCGTTCCACTCTGAGTGTTTGGGTCTTCGCTCACAAGTGTATAGCCGAATTGTCTTTTTTTTTTTTTTTCCTTTATCGTTCATTTCAGTGGAATGTAAAGATTCCCTGGTGAAACCAACACAACTCACAGGCTTAGTATGTATTACTTTAGAATAAATTTAGATTAAATTTAATACACAGACATGATTTTGAAGAGAGGCATGGCCCCAGTAATTAATAACTGAGCTTTTTTTTCCAAAGAAATGGGCAGCGCCATTCCTGTCTAGCAGACGCACCCAGATCGACCACTCAGAATGAGGCTATGGCGCAACGCAACCCTTCACGTGTACTCGCGGCCGTTATTCCATTGTGTTCTTTGTAACATAAGATAAAGTGTAAACATATAAAGTAATCTGGCAAAATGCCTGTATCCTGTTATCATCCTAATGCTGTTGCAGATTAACCCTAGGTGTGGATGTGAGTATGAATGGTTTGTGTTGACCCTGCGATGGTCTGACAAGCTGTTTGGGGTGTACCCTGCCTTCGTGTTGGTGGAGATAGGCTTCAGCCTCCAAGCCACCCTAATAGAAGGACTAAATGGGTCAAAGAGTGATTGTCAATCAAATCTTTCGACAACTTTTTATCCACTGTCTGTATGTTGCATGTAATCCATGCACTGTATAATCGTGTCCTCTGTGATCTGCATTTGGAAGTAGAGCAGTTGATTCATTTGTTTGATTTGATTTGTGTTCCCAATAGATGAGCCAGGTGAATGCAGATCTTTCATATTTGAGAGAGCAGCTTTCGGCGACGCGAACCTCCGAGGCTCAGAATCTCAACACGGAGCTGCAGAATCTCCTGACTCGCATCGCGTCTCTCGAGGAAGAAAAAGCAAAACTCCAAGAGCTGCTCGAGTCCGCCAGAGAAGAGGGAGCTAACCTGAGACGTGATCTTCAGGACTGCAAACAAAAGGTAAGCAGCACTGACATCAAATGTGTGTTTACAGAGTTTCCAAAAAGATATCATTTTCTACTCTGTAAACTATTTATTATTATTATTCATTTTGAAGAATCAGGAGCTCATGGAAGAGCTTGAAAGTCTTGGTGGCATTAAAGAGCAGCTCCTTAATGAAAAGACTCATGCGGATCAGCTCCAGGTGGTTTTCCATGGGGTCAGAGAAGAGAGGGACCAACTCAGAAGAGAGCTGGAGGGGAAAATGGAGGAGGTAAACACTGCCGGGTGGTTCATTGAAGTGAGATATACTGTGTGTGTGTATGTATATGTAGGAATATACATTAAAATCGGTTTCTTAATTTGGATTGCTATAATATTTTTTTCTAACACTAGGCAGCAAATAGGGATATTTTTTTTAATGTAATTAATTTTTTTAGCTGACTCACATTGAGGAAAAAGTACAAGGACTAGAAGAGGACAAAAAGCTGCTTGAATCTGAAGTCACTTCTCTGAGCCAGGTTAGTATGGTCACATGGGAATTTGTATGTGCATTTCTCTGTCTGAGGTACTAAAATAAAAACCCTTGGAGCATGTTTTTGTTGTTTGTTTTTAAACCAGAAATCTTATTGCCTGCTCATTCTGCTTGTATTTTACAAATGAACAGGAAAATACATTACACTCACCTCCAGTATGACCGTATACATACACGTTTTAAAGGAGGTGTGTCATGATTTTTACACAAAAATTTAAATGCCAAAAGGTCAAATTTTCTATGAAAGTCCAAAAAGACCAGGATGGGCTCCAACCTCCCCGTGACCCGGGTGCGAGTAAGCAGTTCATGATATTTAAACTGAAATGAAAGCCAAGCCTTCAAAAGACTATTGTTACACATGAGCGTGTTTTTACTTAGTTTCAAAATTGTAATCTGCCAAAATCCGTTTAATATTTGTTTGAAAAGACTCACAAATGATGAAATCACGCGAATAGGAAGCCAGTCAGTCCATATATGGCAAGTGAATGGCAATAATAAAAGTATACAGAAATAAACTATTGAACTTCTGCATAAAATAAAACTAGGGACAAATACAAATCAGGTGGTTCGGTGGTAGGGTGCTGGCTTACTTATCCAAAGGTCGGGGATTCAAGCCCCACTATTAAGTTCGGGTTTAATTTCCCTTCAAGTGACCATGACACTGCCCATTCACACTACAGCAGACACTTTTAAATACACACGTGGGATTTTATGTGGAACCTTGTTTTTTATCTTTCTAGTCGCTTCTTGAAATGAATGAACACACTAATGTACCATCTAATGAAGGAAGGCTGAGGGTGAGCTCTGAGATTGAGACCTGTAATGAAAAGCTTAAGGTGAGAAATTAAAAGTTTAACCTTTGTATTTACGTGTGTATAATTTCTAGCTTGCTAGGTTGGTGCTGAAAATGAGGTGAATCGTCACAGAATCTAAACAGATGCCCCCCCTTTTTCTTTTTTCTTTTCTGAAATTTAGGTCGCTTTCTTGAAGCTCCAGGCGATCATTGACCGTCCGAAACCCAAAGCTGCTCTTGCAGACTGCAGCAGTAAAGAAAAGGCCTTGTTTTATCAGCTGATACAGTTTGTTCCGATGTCTCAGAGAACTCCGTTCGCCAGTCTGACGTCCGTATCAAGTCGTCTCGATGAGCTGCTGAGGAAGAACGAGGTGAGATTCTATCTGTTATTGAACACCACCTTGAAAGTGTCGGACTTGGCCCAGCATTTCACAAAGCGAACACGGACGTAGACCTTTTTGTTTTGAGTCTCAAATTCTGGAAGAAATTTACCGGAAACCAACATTCCTTCTCTTAGGGGACTCTGCAAAGACTCGCGGCTCTGTACAAGGCGCACTTCATGAAACAGGTTCACTATGATGTGGCTTCCTTCGAGGAGAGAAGTCTGCATGACGTGCTCATTCGCCGAGCTCAGGCACCGACACAGTCCCTCCAGATGCTCCCTGGGGACTTCCAGGAGCTTTGGAACCAGAGACTGTCGGAGCTGTTGGACAGGCGCAGGCAGTATCTACAGGTCTGTGTAACTCCCTGCGCTGCTTTTATGATTATTACAGAACATAAAGAGCGTGCAGGCTTTTCAGTCACTACCCGAGCAGCCAGTCTTGTTTCAGTAGTGTGCAGCAGATTATTTCAGGGTGTTAATAAAGTCTTTGCTGTTGGTAGAACATGAACAGCGTTCTGGACTTCCTGGAAGATGGTGTCGCCAAACATGCGGTCATGGTCTCAGAAGAAATCCAGGCACGAACCCGCACCTACGAGGAGTGTAGGGTGCTGGCTGGAACCACCAACGCAGCCGCGGTACTTCAGTTCTTGGAGCGAGAGCTTGTTCGACGCACAGCTTTAAAAGACCGCCAGAGAGTTTTCCACCAGGTAAGACTTTTATTTTTATTTATCTATTTAATATAGTGTAATAGCAATAAATACCATGGTGAATGTTTATGCTTATTAAGAATCTTTCAATCTTGCAGGGCGTGGTGGATCAATACAGCTCTGCAGTTTCTGCCCTTAAGCCCTTAGAGGTTGAGTCAGTGCAGAGACTGAAGGAGGAGAGGAGCGAGAGTCTGACTCTGCTGCCATCTCAGAGTAACGAGAAACCTAAAACTGAGGCTGACTTACTCCAAGACAAGCAATGCCTCACTCTTCAGTTACTACAGGCTCAGAAATCCCTGGAGGTAAGATTTAAACAGAGTGGGGCCGCTAGGGTGCTGGGCTCATGGGTTCAAATGCTAAGACCCCTGGGCAAGGTCTCAACCACAAGTGTGCCTCTGACCACCCAGCGGTCTAAAAGGGTTCCAGTAAAAAATACTGGGAAGGTAACCTGCGATGGATTAGCGTCCCATCCAGGAGGAGTTGAACTCTGCCCCTTTTTGCTAAGGAACCTAGGGATAAGCTCCAGCTCTGATGAGCCACTATGCTCGGGTGTAAAAGCCCAGCAGACTTAAGATTTAAACGGGCCAGCTCGCCACCTTGTATTTGCTAGCATTCATGGTGATGGGAGCATAGTGCCGGCATTACTGTGCCTGGAAGATGTAAGTCTTATATCAACAAGCAGGACATTTCTGTGCAGCAGTAAATGGAAATTCTGACTTTATTCCTGGAGGAATTCTTTAATATTAAGGAGCCGTCATCAGGAAAGTGAGCTGCATATGGGTTTTATATATATATATATATATATATATATATATACATACACACTGCTCAAAAAAATAAAGGGAACACTTAAACAACACAATGTAACTCCAAGTCAATCACACTTCTGTGAAA
>JBCNYH010000009.1:19006766-19022397 GCA_039654325.1 Tandanus tandanus
CACACACATATATATGTGAGGTATGTGTATATGTATTATATGTATACACACACACACACACACACACACATATATATGTGAGGTATGTGTATATGTATTATATGTATACACACACATGCGCACACACACACACATATATATGTGAGGTATGTGTATATGTATTATATGTATACACGCACACACACACACACACACACACATATATATGGGAGGTATGTGTATATGCATTATATGTATACACACGTGCACACACACACACATATATATGTGAGGTATGTGTATATGCATTATATGTATACACGCGCACACACACACATATATATGTGAGGTATATGTATTATATGTATACACACACACACACATATATATGTGAGGTATGTGTATATGTATTATATGTATACACACGCGCACATATATTTGGGAGGTATGTGTATATGTATTATATGTGTACACACACGCAGATATTTATGGGAGGTATGGGTACATATGTGTTATCTGTTATATTCGTTGTCGTGCTGCTGTAATTTAACCTTTTTTAAATAAAATCTTTAACGTTTTATGAACTGAAGTGAAAGGATTATTCACACTTCCCTCAATCATGGCAAAAATCTAACCATGAAGCAGTGAGTTACAGAGTCAGTGTGATACGGTGCACTTTTACTACTTCATATGAATAAATCTATAAGATTACCATTATAAACTGAAATGTACTCCTGTATTAATATCTTGCGTTACCTCGACTGCACCAACCCGAATTACGCATTGAATGACACCTGAAGAGATTTAACATCATTAATCCCGAGGAGGAAAACAGGGATGGCAGTTTTATAGGGATGATTTTAGTGCATTTCTTCCTTCACAGCTTCACCTTAAATCAAGCTGTAATTACAGTACAGTCCAAATGTCTGAATTCACAGTGACTACCATTAACAGTAATAAATAATACTCTTATTCTTCTGATATAATAATAAAAACTGCTTTCGTACACTTAAGGACAGTGGTCAGGGGGCTATTGCTGTAGTGGTTATGGTGCTGGGCTCATGATCAAGAGGTCATGGGTTCTAATCCCCCCACCGTGCTAAGACCCCTGCACAAGTGTGCCTCTGTCCACCCAGCAGTATAAATGGGTACCAGTAAAAATACTGGGAAGGTAACCTGTGATGGACTAGCGTCCCATCCAGGAGGAGTTGAACTCCTAGTCGCTTCACGCTACAGAAACCGGGAATAAACTCCGCCCTGATGAGCTCGGGTGTAAAAGCCCAACAGACTTACTTAAGGAGGAGAAAACTGGGTGGGTGTTAGATGTTGGTTAGAGTATATCGTGTGAATGCCTCTAAAAAGAAAAGTACTTCAGTGAACTGTGAACCCCCCCCCCCCCCCTCTCCATCTCACATAATGTGGAATTTGAGATGTTTTTGTTTGTTCGAAAAAGTTTCTAGGATTATAGAATATACACTCACTGCCAAACGTATTCGCTCATCTGCCTTCACTCACACTCATATGAACTTAAGTGACATCCCATTCTTAATCCATAGGGTTTAATATGACGTCGGCCCTCCCTTTGCAGCTATAACAGCTTCAAATCTTCTGGGCTCAAGCTTTCCACAGGGTTTAGGAGTGTGTTTATGGGAATTTTTGACCGTTCTTCCAGAAGCGCATTTGCGAGGTCAGACACTGATGTTGGACGAGAAGGCCTGGCTCGCAGTCTCCGCTCTGATTCATCCCAAAGGTGTTCTATCGGGTTGAGGTCAGGACCCAAACTTGCTCATCCATGTCTTTATGGACCTTGCTTTGTGCACTGGTGCGCAGTCATGTTGGAACAGGAAGGGGCCGTTCCCAAACTGTTCCCACAAAGTTGGGAGCAGGAAATTGTTCAAAATCTCTTGGTACGCTGAAGCATTCAGAGTTCCTTTCACTGGAACTAAGGGGCCAAGAACAGCTCCTGAAAAACAACCCCACACCATAATCCCCCCTCCACCAAACTTTACACTCGGCACAATGCAGTCAGACGAGTACATATATATATATAGTTATTCCTTTTACTTATATAGTTGTCTTAAATGCAATATTGCAATTAAAATTTCATTGCCGGTAGTGATGTTTCATTGTTACCTGTATATGACAAATAAACTTGAACTTGAAACCCAGACTCGTCCATCAGATTGCCAGATGGAGAAGCGTGATTCGTCACTCCAGAGAACGCGTCCCCACTGCTCTAGAGTCCAGTGGCGGCGTGCTTTACACCACTGCGTCCGATGCTTTGCGTTGCACTTGGTGATGTATGGCTTGGATGCAGCTGCTCGGCCATGGAAACCCATTCCATGAAGCTCTCTACGCACTGTTCTTGAGCTAACCTGAAGGCCACTTGAAGTTTGGAGGTCTGTAGAGATTGACTCTGCTGAAAGTCGGCGACCTCTGCGCACTATGCGCCTGAGCATCCGCTGACCCCGCGGTGTCATTTTACGTGGCCTACCACTTCATGGCTGAGTTGCTGTCGTTCCCAATCGCTTCCGCTTTGTTATACCACTGACAGTTGACTGTGGAATATTTAGTAGTGAGGAGGTGTACCCCACCTCTGCCCAGAGTTGGCTGAGATGGGCACCAGCCCCCCTGCGACCCTAATTAGGATTAAGCGGCTGAGAGAATGAATGAACGAATAAAATAACTTTTTTGAATTAAAAGTCGTCATTTTGTCAATATTAACACCAGCATCGATGTGTTTCATCATTTCATTTTCAGTTTATTGCTCAATAAACACTTTTAAGTGAGCAGTACCTCATAAAGTCTGTATTTAAACCCTCCAATGGAGAGTTCTGCTTAAAAAAGCTCCCAGTAGAACCCTTTGGTAAACCCTTAAAGGTTGTATGCAGAACTATTTTAATAAGCAAAAAACACACACACTGAGAAACTTTATTTAAATCCAGATGTTACCGTGTGCGTTTTATTGAATCTTCTCACAGAGCAGTACACAAAGAGACGCTGCACAGCGATGTGGTGCACCGTGGCTTTACACATCCTGTCCGTCGTCATCTTGCTGATCGGCCTCATCGCTGCTACCCGCACTGGAAACGTGGCGGTGGCTGGTTACTACTCAGGAATCATAGTGAGTAACACCATCAGGTGTACGGGACCGGAGTGTGGGGGTGTGGGGGTGTTTGACTGAAGATTTTTAGTACTTTATATCCTAAACTGTCTGTAAACTGAAAACTCTTCCCTCCTTTTCTCAGCTGAGCTTCGGGACTTTCTTGGGCGTCGTTGGGCTCAACGTGGTGGAGAATCGCAGACCCATGGTAAATAAGAGCTCTTTCACTTCCTGCTGTTTTTTTTAAAGACCACTTCTGTCCACTTATTAACGTCTACTGAGGTGTCATTGCATCATCATGCGAACACGGATGACGGAAAAATAAATAATATTATCTAATATTATCAGCACATATTAATCACAAAGATGTTTAAGTATTTTATATACTTTAGTAGAGATGTTTTCACTGTACGTCTGTATGTGAGACAATGATCCACTGATGGTAATATTCACGATTTCTAAAGAAGAAAAAAATTAGGGAAAAACATCTTTTTTATTCCCACTGTTCTTAACTTGCGCAGTGAATTTTAAAACCGAAACTTTTTTGCGCAAGCCGGTCCTTTCGTCGAGAGCTTACGGAAATTGTACTAAAGTGGGACTGGCGGAGCGAACACACGCGTTTACTGACCTTTGGCGTGTTATGGGTACTCGGACACACGCATTACATTTACATAGACGTGAACTTTCCAATAGGTCTAACTCAAGGATCTAATAAGATCATCTTCGTCTTCAAGTTAGACAGAGCACGCGTGTGTCCAAGTACCGAAAACGCGAAAGGTCAGTGAACGCTCCACCAGTGTGTTCGCTCTACCAGTCGTTTTTAAAATGCAGCAAAGATAAATCCGTCACGCGCTACGAATCCTGGTGATGTTAACACGGATCGAAGCTGAATGAATTTGCTTCGTTGGTTTCTATAGGTTGTTTCTCCGGAGGGAGTTTTTCTCTTCAGGACTATTTCTGCCCTCAGTATTTTTGTCATTAGCAGCATTGCATGAATCAATCACAATCTGATTTCGGTACTTGTGTTTATTTCTGTGACTGAATGATTGGGTTACACGTGAAAGGACGTAGGGATCTTATTGCACACAGATACCATTATACCTGGGAGTACATGACAAATAAAATTAAAGAATAAATGGGCCTTGCTTTCTTAACTGCCTGAAGTCGAGATGCGGTCAGCAACATTCGCTGTGATTGGTTAATGGCTTTAAGCATGAGCATGAAGGAAAATTATATTAGCACGGAAAGGCTGGATTTCCCAGAAAACACTGACTTTCAGCATCCGCCTTCACAGGCGGAGTACAACTCAACAGGCCATCACAGGGCAACACACACACACAACCATTCACACTTACATTCACACCCAGGGGCAATTTGGAACGGCCATTTAGCCTAATGTGCATGTTTTTGGACTGGTAGAGGAAACCGGAGTACCCGGAGGAAATCCACGCACGCATACAAACTCCACACAGAAACGCCCTCGCCGAGCCCAGGACTTGAACCCGGGACCTTCTTGCTGTGAGGCGGACGTGCTAACCACTACGCTTCCGTGTCGCCCGACTTTAACCAAATTAGGTAATTTATTTAAATGGAATATGTTTCATTAAATGTAACATCAGCACATGTCGGTTATAGCGCTAGCATTCTATATGAAGCAAAATCGGAAATATATTTTTTTTTATATATATAGTTTCTGACTTTCTCACAATAGAACTGCAAAACGAAACAATGTCAACAACATGTGTATGAGAAACAAACCTACAGCAAATGCACTGTTACTGCGAATCGTAACAAATGTAGGCCAGTGTCCTTCCTTAGTCACCTGCAGTAACAGAGTCGTTATTTTATTAATGAATGGTGACTGACTTTAGTGTAACCTGAGCTGCCATATCACTGTGTCGCCCTCCTTCTCCACCGAAGCAAATTTCTGCGGATTTTAGAAAAGCACACAGTGTTCCACTGACATATAACACCTAACATATACTCTTACAGCACACACGCAATGCTTCATGCATGATTCAGCCTTTTTTTTAAAATTGTTTTTAATCCATGCTTTGGTAATATTATTGGGGTCCGGGATGTAAGTGTTCCCGATTATAGAAACGCCTGTGTATGATTTCCAGACCTGCTCTCTGTACCCACCATGTTGGCACTGATCCCAGAACACCCTTTAAAATTTAATGGTGAAGGCTCATGCACGCACTCATCCACGGACATAGCCCACACAGCGGCGCAGTGTTTGTAACTGAACCCCGCTGATGCTCACACACATTCTCCTTCACGCTGATACGATGCACTGTATGTACGTACTCATGTAACATCTTACATACACAATCACAATCTTACACACACAGTAATTTGGCTGAATGCTCCTCATTTTCATCCCGAGTCACGCTGAGGAGCAGTCGGTCCGTCTTACACATTAATAGGAAACAAGCCCTATCATGCTACTGCCGGATCGCTAGTGTCAGGTAGCATGTTGGTGAGGCCACGTATCGTCTTCCCTTCCTCTGCTGTACCGTGATAATTGAAAAATAAGGGAACATTGGCTGTGTTTCGATTGATGCATCAAGTTAATGGCCAATAATTGAAATTAACTGAGGCAACAGTTAGTTGATTATAACGGATTACAAATCGGGTAGCACGGTGGCGTAGGGGTTAGCACATCCGCCTCACAGCATGAAAGGTCCGGGGATCGAGTCCCGGGGGTGTCCTTGGTTGTTCCTGTGTGGAGTTTTCATGTTCTCCCAGTGCTTGTGTGGGTTTCCTCCGGGTTCTCCGGTTTCCTCCCACAATCCAAAGACATGCACATATGGCTGATTGGCTGTTCCAAATTGGCCCTAGGTGTGAATGTGAGTGTTTGTATTGGCCCTGCAATGGAGTGGTGAGCTGTTCAAGGTGTACCCTGCCTTTTCCCAGAGTTCCAGACCTAGCCATTGCTTCTGATCCAGTGTACAGTATATAAGATTCAGATTATATGTTCTTACAGCCTGCTTGCTGTCCTGTTCTGTGTGCACACTGAAAAATAAAAAAGAAAGCCAGTGTTTATACACCGCCCTGAATCTGTTGAGGGCAAACAAAGAAAGTGGCTCAGTGTGAGCCACACATCACTATTCTAACCAATCAGCAACAGGAATGTTTGCACTCGTGCACATATCAATGCACCCTGTTGTCGATTGGCTGGAGGGAAAATGGGGATGTTGTTGAACATCAGTGTATATTGCATGCTAAGTACAAGTAGGGACTCTGGGAAGTAAGACTCCCAAGAGAAGGTTCTGCCCCCTGCTGCAGACGTCACTGTTTGGAGACAGACGACTAGCCTGCACCTTTTGATGTACATAGACAGAGTAGATGGACCACACAACACCAGAGGTACACTCAGGTACATTGGTACAAGACTGTGATTTTATATCTATCCATCCATCCATTATTTATACTGCTTACTCATCAGGGTCCCATCTGACCTTGGGTGAGAGGTGGGGTACATGCTAAACGGGTTGCAAGTCTATTGCAGGGCTAATACAGACACACATAAACAACCATTCACACTCACATTTACACCTATGGGTAACTTAGAGTAGCTGGTTCATTCATTCCTTCATTCATTTTCATTTTCAAGCCGCTTAATCCTAATTAGAGTTGCAGGGAGGCTGGCGCCTATCTCAGCCGACTCTGGGAGAGGGCGGGGTACACCCTGAACAGCTCACCAGTTCTGTAAGCTTGCCAGTTCTTATATCTGTAAGTGGTAAAAATATTTGAACCTGTAGGATTAGCAGTTAATTTCCAGGCGCACACAGTCAGATGCTTTCAATCAACTGTCGTGTTTTTAGTTATTTAAAGAAAACAGATCTATCAAAGTCTGATCTTCACAGCACATGTGTCTGGAGGTGTATCATGGCACAAAAAAGCAGATTTGTGAGGACCTCTACAAAAGAGTTGTTACTGCTCATCAGGACGGAAAAGATTACAAAACCATCTATAACGAGTTTGGACTCCACAACTCCACAGTCAGACAGACTGTGTACAAATTTAAGTCCATTGTTACCCTCCCCAGGAGTGGTCGACCAACTAAGATCACTCCAAGAGCAAAGCGTTTAATAGTCTGCAAGGTCACCAAGGACCCCAGGGTAACTTCTAAACATCTGAAGGCCTCTCTCGCATTGGCTAATATTAATATTCATGGGTCCACCATCAGGAGACTGCTGCTCGTCTGCAGTCTGCTAAAAATCACATGGACAAACCAGAAGGCTTTGGGATGAGACCAAAATAGAACTTTTTGGTTTGCATGAGAAGCATTTTGTTTGGAGAAAGGAAAACACTGTATTCCAGCATAAGAACTTTATCACATCTGTAAAACATGGTGGTGGTACTATGATGGTTTGGGCCTGTTTTGCTGCATCTGGGCCAGGATGGCTTGCCATCATTGATGGAACAATGAATTCTGAAGTATACCAGCAAATACTAAATGAAAATGAAAGGACATCTGAATCTCAAGAGAAAGTGGGTCGTGCAGTAAGACAGTGATACCAAGCACACAAGTTGTTCTACCAAAGAATGGTTGAAGAAGAATAAAGTTGATGGACAAGTCAAAGTCCTGACCAATTGAGATGTGGAAAACCCACCAGCATCCCAGAGTTGAAGCTGTTCTGTACAGGAGAATGGGCTAAAATTCCTCCAAGCTGATGTTTAGGACTGATCAACAGTTACCGTAAACGTTTAGTTGCAGCTATTGCTGCAAAAGGGGATCACAACAGACACTGAAATCAAAGGTTCACATACTTTTGCCACTCACAGATATGTAATATTGGATCGATTTCCTCAATAAATAAATGACAGAGTAAAATATTTTTGTCTCATTTATTTAACTGGGTTCTCTTTATAAACTTTTTGGACTTGTTTGAAAATCTGATAATGTTTTTGGACATATTCATGCAGAATGTATAGAATTCATAAGAGTTCACAAACTTTCAAGCACCACTGTAAGAACCTTATCTCATCTGTAATTTGTGGTGGTAGTACCATGGTTTGGTCCTGTGTTGCTGCATCTGAGCCAGGACAGTTTGTCATCCCCAAAAGAACAATGTATTCTGAATTATACCAGTGAATTCTAAAGGAAATTACCAGGACATTTGTCTGTGAAATGAATCTCAAGAGAAAGTGGGTCATGCAGCATGTTGTGTGAACAGTTCATGTAAGGAAACCTACCAACATCCTAAAGTTGTGGCTGTTCTGTATGAAGGAATAAACTAACATTTCTCCAAGTCAAAGTGCAGGACTGATCAGCAGTTACCACAAATGTTTAGTTACAGTTATTACTGCATAAGGGGGTCTGAAAGCAAAGGTTCTCATACTTTTGCCACTCACAGATATGTAATATTAAATCATTTTCTTCAATAATTAAATGTTAAATATTTTGTCTCTTTTGTTTAACTGGGTTCTCTTTACAGGCTTTCTGGACTTCTGTGATCTGATGATGTTTTAAGTCATATTTATGTAGAAATATAGAAAATTGTAAGTTAGGGTAAGGGTTAAGGGTAGTGAACAGCACCTTCCCTTCCTCCACCTTCACAGCTAAAATGCTCTTGAGCAAGGCACCCAACCCCCAACTGCTCTCCAGGTGTCCTAATGTGTGGCAGTCCACTGCTCCGAGTGTGTGTGCTCACTGTACACTTCGGATGGGTTAAATGCAGAAGCTAAATTTCCCTTGCGGGATTAATACAGTAAATCCCCCCCCCAAAAAAAAAAAAGTCCAGTTTTTTGTGTGATAGCTAGATTTTCATTATAAATCACTTTCATCCTTTACCAGTTAGATGAGGTTATTGTATATAGCTGTATCCTGGAGGACTTACTTTTTCTAAATTTAATGCCACGTACTCATTTGGTTTAATCCATATTTCTTTTAAACACCGTACATTAAACTCCTGATCAGTAATCATTTCATGAACAATTCAGTGACCATAACCTGCTGTAAGCAATATTGCCACCCCTCTTTGGGATGGTGCCAGAGCATATTACTGCACCTGACTAACAAAGGCATGTATCATTAACATTGGCTTTCCCTTTGCAACCCTACCATGCTCATCATTGTTTTTTATTGTTCTCCAAAAGGTGTAGTCATCAACATTAACATTAGCCAATTTGAGAGAGGCAATTAGTTGCCCTACATTACTTTGGTACCTTGTGGACTATTGCAAGCTTTGCACTTGGCTTGATCTCTTTTGGCTAAGTCCTGGAGATTAATGGGTTGGTGAAGTAGTTAGCGGTGGCTAGACTTGGATTTATAAACAATTTTAATGCAGTTATTTGATTTGATTTATTTCTTTTTTTGTTTGTTTATTCAGGCCTGTTGCAATTTTAACTGAATTACAGGCTCAGGGCAATGGGTCCGGAGAGCAGTTGGGGGTTGGGTGCCTTGTTCAAGGGCACTTCAGCCATGAAGGTGGAGGAAGGGGAGGTGCTGCTCACTTCTCCCACCACCACACACTCTTCCTGCTGGTTCGGGAATTAGTACACCGACCTTTCTGTCCCAAACCTGCTTCTCTAACTATTACGCCACGGCTGCCCCATTAAAGTTAAAGTACTGTTAAACACCACTGTAAATCACACATAAATAATAAACACAATCATATATGAATTACAGGGCTGCGTCAGGGCCAAAACCTTACTACAGGTTTTATCACTTGAAATAAGCACACATTTTACTTATGATTGAACTTAAGTATTCTTACTACAAAAATCAGCCACTGTTTTGTCGCATAGCCAGAATGACACTCCTATGTGATGCAAATATTGTTAAGAAATTAATTAAAATACTTAAAGGATGTCTACACGACTGTAGGTTATAGTAACCTTATATAGAATGCGTTAAATGTGCTACACACTTAAAACTGTAGTGTTGATGTATTAGGAAGAACTTCGCCCGAATACATCCTCCCTTGTGGAGTGTGTGTCCTATGTTGTAAAACATTTCAGTGTTTGCTGTTCTCTAGGTCACCTTGTGGCCAAAGCAGTATTCTTGTCAGGGGTTATAATTCTACCTGCGGACACCACGGTTCTCATTAAACCAGTGACCACCAGTGTCATCGATCACTTGACCATGCTATTCTGTTTGGCCTTGAGCTAATAGAGACAATTATGCAGTGATACAGATGCTTTTGTCCCTTCTCAGTTGTTCCACTATGGGGTGTAGATATGCTGACAGTGTAAATGCTCTGATTGGCTGGGTTTTGGGATCAGGTCAATAAAGAAAAAATATTGCAAGCTAAGCAATAAGTAAGTACTGGTGTTTTATAAGATGTCCCAAAAACTGTCCATTAACTCTCTGCCGTCATGGCCCATTCTCTCTGTCTCTCGACAGGTGCGTGAAATGATACTTGTTGATTAGGTCCAATGGAATTTATCCAAGTTTGGAAGTATTCCTGCTTGTAGGTGGAAAATGAAGAGACTTATATTTGCTGTCAGAAGTTATATACAGACATGAATGTCATGGCAACACTGGGCTTTGAGTAATTCCATTCATTTGTACTTTTTCATCTGCAGAATCATTCATTCATTCGCCATTTTCAAAGTGATACACCCTGGTTAGCCTCGTGTGGCCCATGGGTTGCAGTTGGGCCGAAATCCTCAGGTTCCTAGCCTTGATTAAGGACAGAGGAACCACAATCAAGCCCTAGAAGTGCCACCAGAAACGTTAAAGGCCTTGGCTCACTCATCCTCACTCAGCTCTCATTTAATAGTAAGGAAAGTGGCTATTGGGAAATTTGATGGAGGATGGGTGGTGATATGGGGGTACTTCAGCAAGCAAAACAAATGTATGTTTGTTTGGGTTGTCATCTGGGGGTACTTCAGCAAGCCAAACAAATGTATGTTTGTTTGGGTTGTGATCTGGGGGTACTTCACCAAGCCAAACAAATGTATGTTTGTGAAGGATTCATGAATCAAACCATGCACAAAGCTTGCTTCCTTCTCCTTTGTAAAGGTTCCCTAATTCTGAGGATTGGGTTTTCCAGCAGGACAATGCACCGTTCCATACAACCTGGTGAATCAAGGTGTAAGATGGAGGACCACAAATTCAAGACCCAGTCATTGCCAGCCTAACTTCCAGACCTGAGCCCCACTGAAATCCTCCAGAATGTGATCAAGGGAAAGATGGATGGTCACAAACTATCAAAAAAAAAGCCGAGCTGATTACGTTTTCTGCATGAGGAGTGGCATAAAGTTACCAGAGAGCAACGTGGCGGATTGGTGGAGAGCGTACCAAGACACAAGAAGGCTGAGATTCAAATGTCAGGGTTATTCCACCAAATACTGATTTCTGAACTCATTCGAACATTAGAATTATGCTGTTTAAAACTGAATATCAGCTTGATTTCTATTCATTATTCAAGGTCTGCATTATCTTTGTTGTCATTTTCTGCAATTAAATGCTCTAAGTGAGAATAGATTTATGTGGGATTTGGGGGAAAGGATGCCAGCAGTTAATAGAACAAGACAAAAGTGTTCCATGTACCTCAAACACATATCTATAAATACTAAAAACCAAGAAACTGATCATTTTTGCAGTGGTCTCTAAATTCTTTCCACAGCTGTAATTACTTACATTTATCATTTTTTTGTACAACTGAGCAATTGAGGGTTAAGGGCGTTGCTCAAGAGTCCAACATGGGCAGACTGGTGGTACTAGGACTTGAACCCACAACCTTCAGATCACTAACCCAGAGCTTTAACCACTGAGCCACCACAGCCCAGTATAATGTAATATAATGTGAAAAAAAAAAATTTTTTTAGATAGTAAGTGGTCCTTTTTGATATGTGGTAGAATTCTATACAGCCATAAAAATTTTACCAGAGGAAAAAAATCTGGATAACTCTTTAAAGAGATAGCTCTAACCTTCTTTTCTAATACAATATGAATGAAAGGTTTTTATAGCAGCCCTTTATTTGATATAATATGAAATTAAACATGGTGAAGAATTCTTTAGAGTGCCAGATTGAAGCATGTCAACATCACATAGTTTACTTGCCTTGTCTTTACTCCTAATAAGAGTTCGAGCTATGGGCTGAAGCTAACGTCCTTTTGCAAGGACTTTAATTTTAGCGCTTTAATCAACTGCGCCATCACAGTGAAGCTCACAGCAGACCGGCAGATGGACAAGGAGTTTAGAGTCGTGATTCTAGCTCGGTATACACAAGCTCACATGTGCTTAATGTCTCTTTTTTGGCTGGACAGAAGAGTGGCATTTATCGCATCCACTGTTCATCATGCACTAATGATTTCACTCTACGAACCATCCCTGATTAAAAAACTCCCAGTTGGACAGGATTTTTAGGAGTGACAAAATTTATGATCAGTCTGGGGTTTCTCTTTGACAGGAAGGTTGGTACGTTTTTCCAGGAAATTAAACTAAAACTCATGAAACCAATGCATTTCTTAAAAATTGATCTGGATTCCGTGGTTGGCAAGAACTTTCAGAAAAGCAGAGAAATTGCCAGATGTAAAAGTTTTCATTATCCGCAGTAAGCTTTTGCAGTGTTTGTGGAATCGGATCGGTGAATGAGATTGCCCTTTGCTGAGTGTGGTGTTGCCCTTCAGGCTGCCTTTGCTCAGTAAATTACCCATAAAGGAGCAGGTTGGCAGACAGTTTCAAAGGCTGTACATTTCCTTTATTACTCCAGTCCACATCCAGACACTGGAGTTATCAACTAGCAACGACAGAAAGGGAGACAAGGGCATTTACAAAACACATGGCCATGTATGGATGTGTGTGTTTGGACTGGATTGGGAGAATGCAATGCAAACTGAAGACGGATGTTCGACTAAAATACTCCGTGTGTTCCATTCAGATGTATTAAATAATTTAACAAAGTAAAATGATTTCAGTTCAGATGTGTGGCGTCTCCCATTCTTTGTTTGATACGAAAATACTCTAATGCTGACACGGTGACGTAGAGGTTCACATGTCGCCCTCGCAGCAAGAAGGTCCTGGGTTTAAGTCCATTTCTGTGTGAAGTTTGCATGTACTCCCCGTGCTTTTGGGTTTGCCGTGGTAACTGTGCAAGCGTTATAACTTTTAAGTCCTCATTAATCTGGCCATACAGCTTGGCCAGTTTGTTTCTTTCTGCTTGATAAATCTGAAAACTTTTTAAGATCAGTTGAGGAGACTAACTAGTGCATACATATTTCCTTTAGCTCTGGAACTAGATGCAATGATACACACTGCCCGGGCAAAAAAAGTCACACACATGAATATGTTGTTCCGCTTTTAGCCTTACTTACAGCACGTGATCGTCATGCCATTGTTTCAACAAACTTAAGCAACACAACATTTATTTTCATCCAGTGTCAGGTTCATTTATCACCGACGTCTTGAATCGATGAGGGAAAAACTGAACCACTCCATAAAGTCTTCTCCAGCACGTCCCGAAAACTTTCAATAAGGTTAAGGTCAGCTACAGAGACTGTAGGTTGGAAAACTAGAGGGGCGTCACTCTGCACCGTGCTTAGGCCGGATTAAAAACTCTCTGGTTTTTGAAAACCTAAATGAGCATGCATCGGGTTTTTTTTTGGTTTTTATTTTATTAACAGAGAAATGAGGTGACTGTCGAAGCCCAAAAGCTTTTAAAGTTAATGTAGATAAAGTGACTGAAGCTGGGAACTTGAGGTGACTTCCAACAATTTGTTTCAGTTTTTCTGATGTGGCCATGTTTATATCTTGTTTTCTCTTGTAGTTGGTGGCATCCATCATTTTCATCAGCCTGGGGGTAATCTCCTGTTTCTTCTGTGCCATTATTGACGGCATCATCGCCGCTGAGTATATTGTAAGTATTCACTCATTCATTCATTAAATCGCCGAACCGCTTAATCCTATTAGAGTTGCGGGGAGCCTGGAGCCTATCTCAGCCGACAATGGGTGAAGGCGGGATACACCCTGAACAGTAGGCCAGTCCATTGCAGGGCCAACACACATGAACATGTAGGGGCAATTTTGGAATGTCCAATTAACCTAATGTGCATGTCTTTGGACTGTGGAAGGAAACCGGAGCACCCGCAGGAAACCCAAACAGGAAGAACGTGCAAACTCCCCACAGAAACGAACCAGTGGCTCGAACCCAGGATCTTCTTGCCGTGAGGTGGACGTGCTAACCACTACGTCACCGTGCCGCCTGTATGTGTGCAGCACATGCATAAATTTAGTCACTTCCTTATTTTTTGTCATCCAATTTCTCCTGTCATCCTCGTTTTGGGGGGTCAGCATTAGTAATAAAACTTTGTGGATATAATCAAACAGCAGCCTCATCTCATCGGGCTGGGTGATGTGACTCAGTGGTCCACTCACACACCTCCGTCTCACTGCAGTCCAGCCACTGAACCCTAGAAGCCAGATTCTGACCTGTCCCTCACCTCATCCTAATATACAGTCATTTATTGGAAAAAGGGGAGGATGGTGAACAATCTGTAATCAGAAGTATTTTTGGAAATATGAAACTTGATTCGCGGCACAGTGGGGTAGTGTTTAGCCTGTCCGCCTCAAAGCAAGAAGGTCCTGGGTTCGATTCCCGGGCTCGGGTGTTTCTGTGTGGAGTTTGTATGTTCTCCCTGTGCTTGCATGGGTTTCCTTAGGGTACTCCAGTTTTCTCCTACCATCCAAAAACTCTGGGTCTGTTTCAAATTAACCCTAATGAGTGTGAGTGTGTATGGTTGTGTGTGTTGCCCTGCGATGGTCTGGCGAGCTGTTTGCGGTGTACCCCGCCTTTTTCCCATTGTCGGCCGAGATAGACTACAGCGAGGGAGAGACTTGGTGCTGAGACATACTATGTGGGATTCCTTATTTGTTTTATTTTTAGGTAACATTAGCATGATCACCACCTGTTTACTTCATAGATACTGTAGACATATACATTATACACCCCTTGATGCCTTTAGTTATACTAATGTGTCGGAGAAATTACATACACATTAAACACGTCTTATTACCACGTTTATAGCTTCATTCAAACAGGAAGCCACAAGCGACCATGTACAGTTAAGAGTCGAGAGTTGAGTGGCGATAAACTGGGCTGAACTTTCACGCAACACGAGTCGAGCGATTACCAATCAGAAATTAAAGATCCTGCTGATTGACAGATGCCTCCAACCACGGACTTCCACATAAAGTTTCTGTATGAAAACCATAAACACGAGTTTAAATGTCCCGCTCACATCAACATGGAAGAGCAGCTCATTATCGCCGTGTCTCAGTATCCTGTGCTTTATGACTGCACACAGAAATTTTGCAAGGATAATAACCTGATACGTGATGCCTGGGTCCATGTTATTGAAACTCCTGTGAGTTTACATTTATATATGATTACATTTAAATTTACATTTACAGCATTTAGCAGCTCTTATCCAGAGCGACTTACAGAAGTGCTTTAAAGTCACGATCAGTGAATATATTTCCCTTCGCTTAGGACTGTCATTTTGTTTCTTTTGAAGGTCCGACATTTTGTTCCAATGTTCCGTGTTCAAGGACAGTCAAGCAATACTCGTACAGAGTGGAATGAGCCCTA
>JBCNYH010000009.1:19042997-19058313 GCA_039654325.1 Tandanus tandanus
AGAACTATCGGGTGCCCCCATGCTATGTTTGCCAACGACTAAAAAAAGACGACAAAAAGAAAAAAAAAAAAAAAAAGAAAAAAAAAAGGAAGAAAAAAAAAAAAAAAAAAAAAAAAAAAAAAAAAAAAAAGGAATGTCAAAACATAAAATTATAAAACAATGACTTTGAGCACCTACTCAGCCTTTAGTGGCGTATGAAGACCCTTTATGCTAAAAATAAAGGTAGCGGAATGCCTTTTGTTTAAAAAGCATTGTACAGTAACTTATTTACATATACACTATGTTACAGCGCTCTCGCTCTTTCTTTCTCTCTCAGTAGCTTGTGTTGCGGCGCAGTGCTTTTTCAGATATCTAATGCAAGTGTACGCCTCCGGTTTCTTAATGAATAGAATATAAATTATAGTTACAGTGTCTGTGATTGTGTATTCATTATTTATTATTGGAGGCATGAGTATACAATGAATCTGTCAGAATAAAACTCAGGTTTAAAATGTATGTCTGTTTACCAGGTGGAGTGTATTCATTTATTTATTTGTGGACAACATAGATGGCGTGGCTCAATAAGACCATTTTCAGCCAGTCCTAAAGAGACAAATTAAGTTTACTCTTGAACTGAAATTCAATTTTACTCAAACGTTCTCTTCTTAAAGGCATTTGGTTACAGGGCGAAGCTTAAGCTAAGGCCGAGCTGGGTTGCCCTGGCGCTTACTCTATTTGGTCCGGCTAACCTCGTATTTTTCACTGGTGAGGGCCCACTAGAGGGCAGGCGTGAGAGCGGATGTCGTTGTGCTTATACTGGGCCTCGTCCATGTCTAACAGACGGCCGTTGACCCTGACGTCCATGCAGCCCGCGTAGAAAGCAGAGACCGGCGTAGAAACCAGAGACACGTCTGGAGAGAGGAAACAGAGTGTAAACGGGGTGAACCGACTTTCAGAAACTTCCACTAACCCACAGATTTCTTTGTATTTCCTCACCTGGAATCCCTCCAATAAATGTGCTATATGAGGACGAGAGGTCCAGGGGCTCCAAATCCTCCGCGGGTTCAGCGAGGCCCGGCTGCTTATCCACCTGCAGTGTGGTGCTGTTTCCTTCCACGGTCACGTTCACAGTGTGCGTCTCCCAGTCACACAGGTGCACTGCAGCACTGGCCACGACAACATTGCCGAAGGACACTAATATATACTGTTGAGGGCACAGACAGGTCAAATTAAACGGTTAGTCTGAAACTGCAGTTACATGATTAAAAACATCATCAGATTTTTACACAGTAGATAAAAAGAACACAAACAAATGAGACAAAAACACGTCAACCTTTTCTTTCAGATCCCCTTATACAGAAATAACTATCAGTAACCGTTTGTGGTAACTGTTGATCCCAGTATAGCTACAGTGGGCAGTGGTGGCACTGTGGTTAAGGCTCTGGCTTACTGATCCGAAGGTCAGAGGTTCAAGTCCCAGTACCATCAAGCTGCCACTGTTGGGCCCTTTAGCAAGGCTCTTCGGCGGGGATGATCACACTAGAGGTGCGACAGTTACCGCCAACATTTATTTACAGGTGTTACTGTGCAAAGGGGTCCTAAAACAAAGGCTAACACTCAGAGAAATGTAATATTGGATCATTTTCCTCAATAAATAAATGACCGACTGTAACACTTTTGTCTAATCTCTTTAACCGGGTTCTCTTTATCTACTTCCTCCAAGAGGGCGCTGCATATGGTCGCCCCGGTACTTCGCTCCGACTCTGATTCTGATGTGTAAAAATCTAATGACGTTTTGAATCACATGTATGCATAAATATTGAACGCCCAACGATGATACCATTCAAATAAAGCTTTACAAAACTGCCCACTCGATAACATTAAACCTGATCAGATTGCATGTGCACGGTCCCGTTGTGGTTAGCATGTCCACCTCACAGCAAGAAGGTCCTGGGTTCGGGTCCCGGGCTGTTTCTGTGCGGGGTTTTCACGTTCTCCCTGTGCTTGCGTGGGTTTTCTCCGGGTATTCCAGTTTCCTCCCACGGTCAAGACATGCACATTAGGATGACTGGCTGTTCCAAATTGCCCCTTGAGTGCGATTAGTTGTGCGTGTTGCCCTGGGACGGTCTGGCAAGCTGTTCGGGGTGTACCCTGCCTTCGCCCAGTGTCGGCTAAGATAGGCTCCGGCATCCTCGCAACCTTAGTAGGATTAAGTCAGTTCGGCCAATGAGTGAGTGAGTGAGTGAGTGAGTGAGTGAGTGAGTGAGTGAATGAGGAGGTGTGATAACAGTGTAAATAAATATATGCCAGGGAACTGACCTCTGCCCACTGCTTAGTTCCAGAATGATAATCAGAAAAGGAGATGGAGAGAGGCACGGTATCCTGTCGGACGAGTGCAAACAGAACTCCTACCGTAGAGGCTGGCCGTATGGTCAGTTGCACACTGAGCACCTGTGTATCACCTGTGTGAGATACGTCACCTGTGTGAGATATTTGAGGGCGTCTCCTGCTCCCCTCTCTCACAAGCACAAATGTGCATCTATTAGAATTAACTAACCAAACATAAAGTGTGCCTGAATGTAATACAATCCATATAATTGGCGTGAATGTAAATTAGAAAACACTGAACGCACCGTGGCTGTCGTTGAAATAGGCGAACCCGTGGCCTGGGAAAAAGGAGCTGTGATCCTCAGTGGAGTAACACTGCATACGTTCGTTATGGCGAATGGTCTCCTGGATAGACGTGTCTTCATCGGTCAGCCAGTGCCACTCTTTCATACAACCGTCCAGACGTGGGTTCACCTGAAGAACAACATACATAGAGCCTCTGTAATACAAGGACAAGTCAAGGTCAGCCAAATGTTTGGGGTTCAGACGAGCAACAGGAATGATCTGTTCCTTTTTTTAGTACAAAAAAAGTGATGTAAACTCTGACATTTCCTTCCATCTAATTAATCAAATAGTACCAGAAAAAAATATATATGAAAAGAAAAAAAAAACCCCAGCATTCTCCCCTACTAGTGGTGGCAATTATATAATTCATTCATTCATTTTCTGAACCGCTTAATCCTAACTAGTGTCACGGGGAGGCTGGCGCCCATCTCAGCCGACTCTGGGCGAGGACGGGGTACACCCTGGACAGCTCGCCAGGCCATTGCAGGGCCAACACACTCACAACCACTTACACTCACACATAGGTGGGTGATTTGGAACAGCCAATCAGCCTACTGTACATGTTTTTGGATTGTGGGAGGAAACCGGAGTACCCGGAGGAGACCCATGCAAGCACGGGGAGAAGATGCAAACTCCACACAGAAACACCCCGAGCCTGGGAATCGAAGACAATTATACAAGATCCTGTAAAAATAAATAAATAAATATTATAATAATAATAATTTTTACTTTTGATCTGTATGCCTCCTGCCATAATTATTTGCAAAAAACTTCTGTATTATTGGGCTGGCAAAGCATGAAACCCTTTTCCCTCTGCCCATTTACGAGACATGGCTGCCTCCTGGTGGAGCAAAAAACCCATCTACCCATAATTCTGCAGTTCAAAGTTAAAGTGGCTATTTGTTTCAATCTATTGTTTCTCCAAGAGAATTTGCAGTAAGAATAAACCGAGAAGGTGCTTTTGATGACGCCTTTCATAATTTTAGTCTTATCCAATGGCCACCCGTCACGACAACCACCAACCAGGCAGGTCTATAAGCATGCACGTGACGCCTCCGTGGCACGCTATCCATCCCTTTGTACGAAAGAGCTCACAGACCCCCATGACTGTCTAGCGATCGCTGTAAGCTACAGGGAGGCGAGCGTATGCCATCCCGGTCACTTCCGTCCCGTGAGGACTCAGCCAATTAGCCCCCACGGACTCCCGGCTGCGGATGGCTGGTTCGATCCTGTGATCTCTAGGTTGATGCACCTTGGCGTCCACAAATGGGCTTTTTTGACAGAATCCCAACACTGAAGTACATGGTCACTAACGTATATTCCAATTATTGCTAACTCAGCAATGTCAGTGGGCAGAACAAATTATATAGCTCAAGGGGTTTCTAACACTGCCCTACCTTCTTCGTCATGTGAACGAAAACGGGTTTCAGGGAACACGATTAGAAGGTCACGACACAGACACAGACTTTCATGGCCCGATTCTGTTTGAAAATTCTTTAAGACCATGTGGTGACCGTCTAATGACAACTGGATGCAAGATATACAAGAACTGGCAGAAGTACCAGCTGAGCTGGGTAACAAAGTAAGAGTAAGTCATTGGAAAGCTTATAGGAATCCACTTAAATATGCTGTACATCACTGAACACTGGGCAGGCTCGAGCTGTGGGCGCACTGTGTGCTGTATATGTCTTTAACACCTGATAAACATTATTGGTATTTCCGCGGTGTTCTGTGTAATACCGATTTCCGCAAGCTTCCGCGGGTCATGTTGCGTGGGTGAAAAAACAGGCATGAGAATAAAAATTACAGAACACCACCACAGAAGCACAGTTAGCCAGAACATAGGTAACTAAAATTGGGGCAATCCACATTTATTCAGATAACAAAAAGCGTTAAAAGCCTCATATAACGAGGTGATAAAGAAAACCATCATTAATTTTCAGCCCAATTTACCCAATATATAGGATATCTCTAAAGCGTAATATACAGAGATTCATACTGCTGTTCTCAGTTCCAAAACTTAATCTCATTCATTCATTTTATGAACCGCTTAATCCCAATTAGGGTCGCGGGGAGGCTGGCGCCCATCTCAGCCAACTCTGGGCGAGGGCGAGGTACACCCTGGACAGCTCGCCAGGCCATCGCAGGGCCAACACACATACAACCGTCCACACTCACACTCACACCTAGGGGCGTTTTGGAACAGCCAATTAGCCTAACGTGCATGTTTTTGGACTGTAGGAGGAAACCGGAATACCCGGAGGAAACCCACGCAAGCACGGGGAGAACATGCAAACTCCACACAGAAACGCCCGAGCTGGGAATCGAACCCCGGCCTTCTTGCTGTGAGGCGGATGTGCTAACCACTGCCAAAACCTAATTTATTAAAAGGAAATTTACCCAGACTGAATAAAAGATATTAAATTCTAAATAAAAACAGATGCAGTCTACACTCCCGGCCCAAAAAAAACCCATCATGGAGCGCCTTCCGGTGGTCACTTCGAGGCCCAGCAACATTATGTAGCAATAAAAAGAAGTCATCCGGTGACCTGGATGCACCTGGTTTTACCTGAATGGACTTTTAACTTCTCTGATAGTAGGGATATAAAACAGGGTCTCCAAAAAAAAAAAAAAAAAAAGAGTGGTTCAGAGAGCATAAGGAATCATTTTCACACATGAACTGCGCTGGAGAAGACTTTACGGTGTGGTTAAGTTTTACCGTCATCAATTCAAGATGTTGGTGAAAAATTAACCCGACTTTAGAGTTAACAGAATATTAGAGCACCTGTTTGTTTTTGTATGTTTTTTTAGCCGTTGGAGTGTGCTTGCTGGCAACCAAAAAAACTGAAACAAGCCACCTTGAAACTGTAATAATCTAATGAACAAAGTGAAAGTGTCTAGATAGAACTGTTCAGGTAAATCCCTCCCAGGAGGAAAGAAGGATCATTTGAGGAAGAAAAGGATTTAACCATTTCTTCTTTAAACGTTTGTCTTAACTAGATTCTCGTGTGAATCATAATAAAACATTTTTATGTAATATATCCACTCAGAAATACCAAAACAGTAAACAAACAAACAAAAACCTTAATATGACGGATATGTAGATTAAAAAAACGACTGTCCTACTCATCCTTACCTTATTAAGCAGTCCGTCCTCTTTGAAGGGAACTCCTCCTACAGTTAGGTTGAGCTCGTGTATACCTTTCTTCAGAGTAAAAAGATCTCCGTTCACCGCGATCTTCATCACGGCTTCCCTGTCGATCTTTATCACGAGGCTCCTCCCCTGCTCCTCGACTGAGATCTGTCAGTCAATTGGAGAGTCGAATTTTCAGCATAAAGTACGATTTACAGAACAGTTGATAAAATCTCATGGTGTTGAGAAGGCACATGTCCCATAAGAAGAGAAAAAAAGAAAAAGAAAAGGCTACTGAGAGGCACACACACACACACACACACACACACACACACACACACACACACACACACACACCGATTAGCCATAACATTAAAACCACCTGCCTAATACGGTGTAGGTCCCCCTGTGCCTTGAAAACTAGTAGTAGTTTTCGAGTAGTTTTTTAACTAGTATAGTATATGGAACCACGATTCCAGAGCACCAGATTCTTTACGTCATGCAAATTTAGCGGCGGATCATTCGCGGACCTGACTTCTTTGTTCAGCACACCCACGGATGCTTGATCAGATTCGAATTTGGGGAATCTACAGACCAAACGTGACCAACATCTTCAACTCTTCGTCATGTTCTTCAAATAATCCCTAAAGCATTTTTATAGCGTAGAAAGGTGCATTATCCTGCTGAAAGACAGGGCTCCCATTAAGGATTACAACTGCCATTAAGGGATATGCTTGGGCTACAACAGTGTTGTTAAAAAAAAAAAAAAAGGAAAAAAAAAAAAAAAGATGATTCATCAGACCGGGCCATATTCATTATTCATCCATTTCTGCATGGTTGAATTCCTGGTGCCTCTCTATGCACTTTTGGATGCAGTCCGCTTGGCACTCTGACCAGGTCTGAGGCTACGCCTTGGGTGGCCATGACCCTGTCAATGGTTCACCTTACTAGGACCACTTTATTTATGTACCAACCACTGCATACCAGGAACACCCCAAAAGTCCTGCCATTTTTTTTTTATGCTCTGATCCATTTCTCTAGCCATCTCAATGCGGCCCCTGGGCCTTAGGCAGGGGTGTCAAACATCTTCACCGACGGCCATATCGCAAAATTTTTAGGTCACCGATGTCCGAGTAGTCATTGAACATCTATTAAAAACGGACGACCAGGAATTCTGCAGGAAAAACAAGAAATGATTAGTTTAGGTATTTGTCCCTTTTTCCTTTATTCACTTTCCAATCCTGACAGGGCTCGACAGCTCGGCAGACTATCGCAGGGGCAACATGCACACAACCATTCACACTCACACCCAAGGAACAGCCAATTAAGACTAATGTGCTATCTTGTCATGAACCGTTTGAGGAAACTGGAGAACCCTGACGATACCCATGCAAGCGAAGGGAGAACATGCAAACTCCACACAGAAACTTTCATGTCACTACAGCGCCAAAAAAGGCTTCTTAAATGGCTACCTTGATATTTTTGTTATTTAAAAGCTAAAATCTGCAATGCTTTGTTTCAAACCTGTCGTGGAGGAATAAAAACTGAATTGCTGTAGAAACACTTCTGAACCTGACTGTCTTGTACGGAGTGTACTCTCCCCGTGTTTGCTCACCTTGTGCCACTGCCCATCGTTAACCAAAGGGCCGCTGCTGGTCACCCGACTGACGGCTCCGTATTTCAGCTGCAGTTCCAGTCTCCCGTGATGGATTGCCAGTACGATCCAGGAGCTGTTTAAGTGACCACCGGCGAAGAAGATGACTCCTTCGGTGTCGTATGTCCTCAGGTCAAACTCTGCTGTGAAGCTGGATGGAAGCAGACAAACTAGTGTAAGAACAGATCGAATGGAAAAATACTGGCCCCATCTTGGTTTGTGACCTGGTTATTAACTTGCCAATGGCGGACATTCCAGCTTTAAATAATAATAATAATAATGATAATAATAATAAATATTATTACAAACATGATTCGATTATTTTTACCCTGTGTTTTCTCTTCCTGTTGAAGAGTCTCAGATGTCTGGTGACTCGTCGTACCCTCGGCGGTGTTTAATAATTTTTTCGTCCAATTAATTACGTTCTCAAATTTTATAACCCTCCCCCACGACTATAAATTCTGCCAGTTATCAACCTTCACAGACAGTGAAAATGTTTTTTAATGTCAGACAGCCGACATGATGATGATGATGATTCTTACGTGTGTGGGAAGAATCTCACCTTCATCTTTTTGAGAGAAACTCAGTAGGTTAAAGAGTTACTAATCAAATTTCTGTCCCTGGCTCCAGTTCTGGCCCGGTATGACATCAGCGGTTCCGTCTGGCAACCTCAGTCCTTGCTTCTTGTAAAGTACGCGCGAGTGCTGCCACACTACTATTACTACGAGTCACACGCAGCGACATGTTGCCTTCTTCATTGGCTGCTCCAACCCTGGTGGTGACACGAATTCGTTGTTTTTCCTATTGGCTGGGCTGCGTGCAGAATATAACTGTAACTATATATGTGTAAGATGACACGGCTGCACGAACAACAGGCGCAGAAATCGCGGAAAACGTATATCGTATATACACAGGGCCGTAATCTGAAAACGTTTCCTTCCGGACGCAATTTGGTAGTCTGCGAAGACCACTTCAACCCGACCCGCTACCAGCGTGACCTCCAGGCATAACTACTTGGCACGAAGCCCGAGCTTTCACGTCTAAAACTGGATGCTGCTCCTACGGAATTCCTTCATAAAAAGTCAAAGGATAATGACGAACGGGAGCAGCGCCTCGCCAAAAGGAACCAGTAAAAGGTAAGAGCCTTTAGTATGCGGGGAGTTTTTTGTTTACTTGTTTACTTGCGCTGGACGACCAGACCCAACGAGTTCACGTCACTTCCGGGAAAAAATGGTTGTTCCGCACTGGTTCAGCCCCCGCTAGTAATCCACGGGATAAAATTACCCAGTATAGTGCTTTTTATGGTAATTTATGGAAAAACAAGTGTCTGTTTCGCTTGAACCTATTACACTGCACACTAATTACACTGTAAGGGTGACCAATACCACTACTCTTTAATGAAATGTGTTTTCCGAAGCAATCCACAAGATCTCCACTATATAACACGCTTGCACATCATTACAATTAACTTCCAGGCTAGACAGCCTGTCCGCTGTTAGCCCTGCGCTCTTATGAGTTGCTATTCAGCATATCCACGTGCACATTCGACGATACTGGTTGCTGTAAATATCAATTGATATCTGCTAAAAGTCCGTCCCTAAATTTCTGTTTTTACCTGAAATACGTAATTATGTGGAATCAAATTGCATGGGGACTGTAATAAAACAATTCATCATTATAAACCAAGATCTGCTAAAACAATCGGTGCGCTGTGCTCACCCAGTCTGAACTAATCGTCTGAAGCGTAACTTGACCACAGGAACTCCACTGAACATGCGGCCCAGGTACAGAGAGCGAGCGTTTCTCTTCATGCTCAATTCCAGACAGGGCTCGATATGCTAAAGAGAGTACACGTTCAAGAAGAAGCATACACAGGTAAATAAAAACAACAGTCAAGTAAAAAAACACAGCACTTCACTACATGTTTCTTAATGGATCAGGGCTCCAGCGTTTCTCCTGCAATCATAATTATGTAGGTAGCGCAGCTTTTAGGAATAAAATGTGCACAGCGGTAAAATAAGAAGAATATGGGAGAAGAATGTGACCTATTCATTACCTCGCAGCTACTCAGGTCATTCCCGAGCTTCTTCCCCTGTCTGCCGTCACAGTAGCAACGGAAACTCCCGGGCGTGTTGACACACTGCTCCTCACACACAGGTGATTCACATTCATCCACGTCTAGCAGACGGCAAAGAAACGGAATAAGTCACTTTTCTTCAACGAGCAGCCGGACTGCTCCAACAAACATGTCTACTGCGTGAACTGTTCACTTCCATCACAAGGCCGAAAAACGCTGTGTACACATTATAAGAACATTCATTTTTAAAGTAAACAAACGGACGCAACAAACCCCGTATTTATTTTCCCATTTGAAGGCGTGATAATGACATTGCATACGTCGGTTTAAGAGTAGCGCTACTGGTCATCCTTACAGCATAATTTGTGCGTATGTAATACGTTTAAGCGATACAGAGCCTTATTTCAATATAAATGACCATACGGTTAGCAGTCATTTCCCCGGAAGTGACGTGAACTCGTTGGTCCGTTTTGTCCGGCGCAAACAAACAAGCAGATCTATTCGGCGAGCGACATTATACGTGAAAAAAACGTGTTCAAGAAGCAACTGTGGCAGCAATTTGGAGGAAATGGGTGTAAATGGTGACCTATTTGAACCAGAGAGGGAGGAGTCTCTTGTGGAGACAGTGAGACGTCACATTCTAGTGACTCTGAGGACGAGAACGCTGCCAGAGATGAGCGTGACGGTGAATCCAAATGGCTTACACAGCAAATGTTTTGCCGACTCGGCTTTCTGTCGTCAGTTGGTTCGGGAACAAAAAGAAAAGTGTGCTTGTCGTTTGTGTATTTTTTAATCTTCTGATAGCGAACCAATCAGATCACTCCGTTTCTGTGTCGTGTATATATACTCATGTTCATTGATAAACTTTCTATACAAATAAGATTTAATTTGTAGATGACCGTGGATAATTATGGATTTGATCTGATGGGTATATTACGATGTTTTTGAATGTACACTGAACGTGTGAACAAGCCGACAGAGATCCGACGCACCGTCACAGGTCTTGGTCTCATTATTGTAAATATAGCCAGCGTCACAAAGGCACTGGTAGGACCCCATCATGTTCCTGCACTGTGCGGTGCCACACACCCCGGAAGCATCTACGCACTCATCAACATCTGGAACAGAAGGAGGAGAAAATGATCCATCATTAAGAATAATTATAAAAACATTTCTATCTCGTAACTGCAAATAAACTGCACCGTGGGCACAGTGGGCTTTCGACCTTCCTCTCTACGGATGTGACTTACCCACACAGAGGTGGTGACCCGACAGCCTGTAGCCGTCATGACAGGAGCAGTGGTAACTTCCCACTGAATTGCTGCACTCGTGATCACATTTCCCATTTTCTTTACTGCATTCATTTACATCTGCCAATCAGAGAAGAAAACGAGGAAACCAAAGTGAGTCAGTCGCAGAAATATTGAGGGGGGGGGATTCACCATGGGGTGGATTATGAAGACTCGGTGACACAGTGGCTCAGTGTTGGTGTCGAAAGGTGAAAGTAATGCTACTGTAAACACATAAATGACTGCAGCACTGACGGGCTTTTCCATAGCGGAGCTCCAGCTCCTTTTTTCCCTTCCCGTTTTCATCTACTTGTCATTCCACACCGGTAGGTGAATGAGTCATAGTGGGTATGAGCACTGCAGACAATCTTCTCACGTTGTGTGTTCGGGACAGAATTTCTTTCCCTTCTTTCTGACGGCTGACTCAGAGCTGCAGCAGTGTCGCTATGTGGGGCTACGAATATGTTTGCATGCGCTAAACAGTCTGACATTTAACAAAAATTATTTCATAGAGGAGACAAATCCAGTGCTATACACCTGTATAACCGTGCCTCCACCAGAGTTTAGTACTTTTTGTCCATATTTATTTATTATTTATAACACCATCAATACATATACTCACTATATGGCCAAGTCTTTATGGAGCCTGGACGATCACACCCAGGTATGGGTCTTCCCCAAACTTGGAAGCACACAATTTGATAGGATGTCGAGTTAAGATTTCCCCTCCAACCAAGAGCCACATGGGTGGCGTGGTGGTTAAAAAGTCAGCCTTTCTAGTCCCAAGACTTAGACGTTTCTGTGTGGCGTATGCATGTATGCACCGTGCTTGTGTGGGTTTCCTCCAGGTACTCCGGTTTCCTCCCACAGTCCAAAGATGTGCACAATAAGCTAATCAGCTGTTCCAAATTGCCCCTCGGGGTGAGCGTGTATGGTTGGGTGTGTGTCGGCCCTGTGATGGACTGGTGAGCTGTTCAAGTTGTACCCTTCCTCCACCCAGTGTCGGCTGAGATAGGGGCCGGCCTAACCGCGACCCTAATAGGATTAATCGGTTCGCCGAATGACTGACTGGGATGAGTATCCCCAATCCTGTCCAACCATGACAATGTACCTGGGCACAAAGCCAGCTCCATGATGACATGGTCTCCAAAATAAAGGCTGCACAAAGCCCCGACCTTAACGCCACTGAACACCTTTGAGATGAACTGGAACACAGACCGCCCCTCACCATCCCAATCGGTGCATGATCTCACTAATGCCCCGCGCAGCCACACTCCAAAATCTTCTGAAATCAAGCCTTCCCAGAAGTGTGGAAGTTGTGATGGTATGAACGGAGGGATTAACTCCATATTAACTCCCATGGTGTTGGAAACAAGCACGTACTGCACTGAGGGTAAGATATCCACACATTTAGTGTACTTCAAACAGGAAGGAAGCTATTTATGGAGAGGTATGTGACTTTAATCTGTTTGAATCGACTCCAAAATCTGATAACCCCCCCAAAAAAATAAACGGCATGGGGAGAAACGATAAACTGATATCTATTCAACAAGTGAGAGTAGCAGTGTGGTTCTAGAAGTACCGTTTTCATTTCAAAAAAGTGTATTTTGTCAATTTTAGCAAAAATGATAGTTTGCCATAATACCCAACCCTACATCATAATATTTCACTGCAGAGCCAAAGCATTCCAAGGAAGGAAAATCACTATAACAAATGTCAGCTCAGAGGAAAATCTACGACGGTCTTTGCTCGAAAGTCTGTGCTACTGACACTAAACCCTTTAAAATTCATACAGACCCACCAGTCAACAATAATTTGGACACAATTACTCTCAGGTAATTAAAGGTGCGTTCACACAACACATGACCCCGATTTCAGCCAAATATATTCCAGCGTTATTCCGATTTTTCAGCCGATGATTTCACAATCCATCCCGATGTTGCTCCTATTTTTTCTCTTTCTTTTTTTTCTTCCTCCAGCACAAGTAAACAAGCAGATCTTCTCAGTGAGTGACATTTTAGGTGATAAAAAAAATATTCCATAAGCAACCATGACTAGCAATTTGAAGGAAATGGGTGTAAATGGTGACCTATTCGAACCAGTGTGGGAGGAGTCTCTTGCGGAGACGGTGAGATGTCGCATTCTAGTGACTCTGAGGCCGAGAACGCTGCCGGAGATGACGTTTTTTGCCGACTCTGCTTTCCTGTCGTCGTTAGGTTTAGGAACACAGAAGAAATGTTTTGCATGATTTCCGTCGTTTGTGCAGCTCAGCACTGGCTGATAACGTGTTATGATGCACGCGGTCAGTGACGCAGCCCGGCCAGTCCAACGAGTTCGCGTCACAAACAGGTTGGAACAGCCAGTGAGGAAGGCAACATGTCTCTGAGCATGCCCGGTGTTGTAACACTCGCACATACTTTCACGAGGGGCAAGGACTGACATTGCCGGAAGGATCCGCTGATGTCCTATGTGATCGTTTTAAAGAGCTAGTAACGCTATTTCACCACGGGTACACTTTAACCAAAAAAAAATTCAAAATGTGCCTCCATTAGTGTTTCCAACGGTGTTTCTCTATTACTGTTCCACTCAGCACTATAAGCGTCAGTTGAAAGCATGCATTTTTATCCAGACTTCATTCTACTTTTCCACAAATAACATGCAGCATGCTGGAGTGTGAGAAAAGCACCATACAACAGGGCAAATGAGCATATGTAATGGTTTTCTTTCCATTATTACTGCTTGAACTGATCACGACGGCCTTCTCCCAGGCTTGTAAAACAGGAGAAGGGACAAGTGGGACACTCTTCGAGGACAAAAGGAAATGTGCACCGTCATGCCAAGTCAGGCACAAGAGGACACAGCAGGCACCCTGCCAATCCACCTGCATCTAATAATAGACATTTCTAATTCTCTAAAGGGATTCAACACGTAAAAAAAAAAAATCTACATGAGCACTAATATTAACGCCGTCCTTCATTAAATATCTGGGGCAGGTGTGATTCAGTGATGAACGGTGCTCTGTTCATAACGATGTTGACCCTTACCTTTCTCACACTTGAGGCCAGTCCATCCTGTGAAGCAGTGGCAAAGGAATTCACCCTTTTTGTCCTCACAGCGCACCGTTCCTATGTGATGACAAGGATTGGGGGAGCACTGGTCTGGAATGTCTGAGCGAGAGAGAGAGAGAGAGAGAGAGAGAGAGAAAAGAGACAGAAATACAGAGAGGAAAAAGTTGGCCACTGGACAGAATGTTAAATTGGTTATTCAGGGTGAAAAAAACAATCCGAGTCTAAAGCCCCGCTTTTGTTTTTCCTCCATTCATTCTCACGAGTTTTTTAATGACCGAAAACATACACCACGTCCAGTTCCCAGGACAATTTGTTTTTCACAGCTGCGGCTGAGTTGATGAAATGCTTAATATCATCTTTCACTTTCCTTTCACATAAAATCGTAGTCTCTGATCAGTCTGCTGACACTGTCTCAGTACTTAAAACCCTGAGTACAGACATGTCTGGGCAGCAGAGAGAGTGCGAGTGAGTACCATGAAGAGAGCGTGAATGCAAGGGAGGCAGGGAGAGAGAGAGAGAGGTAGGGAGGGAGAGAGAGAGTGCGAGTGAGTACCATGAAGAGAGCATGAATGCGAGGGAGAGAGACAGAGAGAGAGTGTGTATGAGAGAGAGAGGGAGAGTTAAAGTGTGTGAGAGCGAGAGAGTGAGAGAGTTAAAGTGTGTGAGATTGAGAGAGAGTTACTGTGTGAGAGTACAAGAGAGACAATATGAATGAGTTTGAGTGTGTGAGAGTGAGAAAGAGAGAGTTTAAGTGTGTGAGAGTGAAAGAATGAATGACAGTGTGTGTGTGTGTGTGTTAGAGAGAGAATATGAGTGAGTTTGAGTGTGTGTGTGTGTGAGAGAGAATAAGAGTGACTGTGTGAGAGAGAGAGAGAGAGAGAGAGAGAGAAGAGTGAGTTTGAGCGTGTGTGTGTGTGAGAGAGAATAAGAGTGACTGTGTGTGTGTGAGAGAGAATAAGAGTGAGTTTGAGTGTGTGTGTGAGAGAGAGAATAAGAGTGAGTTTGAGTGTGTGTGCGCGTGTGTGTGAGAGAGAGAGAATAAGAGTGAGTTTGAGAGTGTGACAGAGAATAAGAGTGAGTTTGAGTGTGTGTGTGTGTGTGTGTGTGAGAGAGAGAGAGAATAAGAGTGAGGTTGAGTGTGTGTGAGAGAGAGAATAAGAGTGAGTTTGAGTGTGTGTGAGAGAGAGAGAATAAGAGTGAGTTTGAGTGTGTGTGTGAGAGAGAGAATAATAGTGAGTTTGAGTGTGTGTGTGAGAGAGAGAATAATAGTGAGTTTGAGTGTGTGTGTGTGAGAGAATAAGAGTGAGTTTGAGTGTGTGTGTGTGAGAGAGAGAATAAGAGTGAGTTTGAGTGTGATTGTGCGTGTGAGAGAGAATAAGAGTGAGTTTGAGTGTGATTGTGCGTGTGAGAGAGAATAAGAGTGAGTTTGAGTGTGATTGTGCG
>JBCNYH010000009.1:19102645-19115602 GCA_039654325.1 Tandanus tandanus
TGTGTGGCGATGGGGGAGTGAGCTGCACCTTCCCTTCCTCCACCTTCATGGCTGAAGTGCCCTTGAGCAAGACACCTTACCCCCAACTGCTCTCTGGGTGCCCCCATGTCTGGCAGCCCACTGCTTCGAGTGTGTGTGCTCACTGTTTACGTGTGTGTGCTCATTTTGGATGGGTTAAATGCAGAGGTAATAATTTCCCTTGTGGGATTAATACAGTATATCACAAATCACAAAATCCACCATTTTGGATTCGGTTAGCTAAGTAACTGTACTATGGCCCGTAATACATCAAATACACTTCAACCTCGATTTCCCGTATCCCTATTTCCCAGATTTCGGATTTCCCGTACAAAATCCGGCGCCGGACATTATTTGGTATTGCCGGAAAAATGCTCGAACAAGTCCGGGAATCAATGATGGATGTCCGGGTCGGTCATGATTTCCAACTTCCCTCCTGTCCGACCCGTTCCCGTCTGAGTGGATGGACGAAAATGAAGCAGCACAGGGGCACGAAATAATGTCCGATGAACAGATAGTGGCATCAGTGACGGGAGAGCGAAGTGAAAGTGAAAGTGAGGACGGTGACGTCGAGCAGGAACCCACATTTAAAATGAATGTGATAAGAGAATGTGCTGATTCGCTCCTTAAGTTTATGGGAACACGATATTGTGTATGGAGTGTCGGATAAGTGTGTAAAAGTCCGGGACTTCTGCTGAATAATGGCGATTGCCGGACTGATTATGGTAAATGTCCGGGAAAGGGTAGGGACCCCGGACATTAGCGACTGCCGGACTTTTGAGGTTACCGGAAAGCCTATCCTTCCTAATAATCTGGGAAATCGAGGGTGAAGTGTGTAGGATTTATCGTGTGTAGATTTCATTTGTAGCCACCAAATTTGAAAAAAAAAAAAAAAAAAACTCTCAGAAAAAACAATCACAGAAATTCCAACAGTCACACGTTAGGGTAGAGGGTTAGATCAACAAACCATGAAAAGAATGACTAAAATCAGTATAAAGTCATGAAACGTAAAATATTACTACAAAATTAAGTTATGATGTCATTTTAGAGCACTGAAAGCCGATTTTAGGTATCCCGGTTCTGAATGAGGAGGTGCTCTCTTCAGGGGGTATGTATGGGAGGGGCAAGTCAAAAATTCTTTGTGATCTCTTTTTGGAACCCTCTCAAGGTATCCCCAAAATGCTATCATGAAAAATCCAAATTAAACCCCCCCGCCGCCGCCACCCAATCCCATCTACCCAAATTATGGCATAGACAGTTAATCTGAGACAGTTCTCTCAAACAATGCCATTATAATAAGTACAAATGTTTACAGGTAACATCTGATTCAGATAGGTCCGTTTAGTCAACATCCCAACTCAGAAGAAAGAAGTACCTACATGTTTTCATTGGGCTACTCCTCTCACGTTATATGTTTTCTTTTTCTTTTTTTTTGCCGAAAGTAAAATGCTACCATGCATTAATAAATGCTGCTGCTGATGTGTTCGTGCATCGTAAAGATGAAGTCATTAGATTCTTAACTCTTCTGAGCTGGGATTGGCCACAGGGCTCTCATTACTAGGCATGCGCCGATGTAAAAGTGAAAAGCAGAGGGTTCTCCAACCTGCAGTTTGGTCCTGGATGCTTAAAAGAGCTACAATAAAATTCTCAAGACCTGAAAACAATGTCCCTCAGTGAAAAGCTGCCAGGAGGCAGAGCGTCATCGTCAACGGGGAGGGTGTGATGAATAAAGTGCACACAGTTCTGTGGAAAGCTGTTGATCGGGTCTGTACAACATACAAAAAAAAAAAAGAAGATGTATAGCTTTGTGTGAGATTCTTTTTAGCTTAATCTCACACTCCTTTCTCAACTTCTTCCCATCAATCATGACTCATTGTTCCTGTGATGTACAGGTACTGCCATGGCGTTTGTTGCAGAGAGAAGGGCATTGTGGTAAAGGGCGGGGGTCAGATCGAGTAGGTGGAGCTCTCGGATTGTTGGCGGATATAGCACTGGAAGCTCTTGTCGCCAATGGGATGCTCCCTGTACAAACAAACAAACGGACAAATATGTCATTACTCACATCGCATAACAAACTAGGAAATGGACCTGATGTTGAAATTTCTTAACGTGTATGGCTGTGTATGTGGGTGTTAGTCCTGCGATGGTCTGGTGAGCTCTTCAGGGCGTACCCTGCTTTGCCCGGTGTCGGCTGAGGTAGGCTCCAGCCTTACCACCACCCTAGTAGGATTAAGTAGTTCAGCAGATGAATGATGGTAGCTGTCATCAGCCAACCACTGCTTTAAAGGGTACCTGTGATGAATTTGTGTTACTAGCTCTTTAAAATGATTATCAGCGGTTCCGTCAGGCAACATAAGTCTTTACTTCTTGTCAAGTACGTGCGCGTGCTGCTGCACTACTTTTACTACTAGACATGCGCAGTGACATGTTTCCATCTTCGTTGGCTGCTCCAGCCCTGGTAGTGACGTGAACTCGTTGTTTTGTCCTATTGGCTGGGCTGCCGTTATCGGCCAGTACTGCGCTGTGCCGTGAGAAAAATGGCGGAGTGCAAAGCATACAGCTGCACAAACAACTAGCGCAGAAATCGCGGAAAACATAACATAACATCGGCACAGGGCCCTACTCTGAAAACATTTCCTTTCGGATGCAATTCAGTACTCTGCGAAGACCACTTCAACCCGACCTGCTATCGGCGTGACCTCCAGGCAGAACTACTTGGCACGAAGCCCAAGCGTTTAAGTCTAAAACCGGACACTGCTTCTATGGAATTCCTTCATAAAAAGTCAAAGGATGACGACGGACAGGAGCAGCGCCTCGCCAAAACCAGTAGAAGGTCAGAGCCTTTGGTATGCGGGGAGTTTAATCACCTAAAATGTTGTTCATTGCTTGTTTACTTGCGCTGGACAACCCGGCCCAACGAGTTCACGGCACTTCCGGGGAAAAAATGACTGTTCCTCATTGGTTCAGCCCCCGGTAGTAATCCACGGGATAAAATTGCCCAGTAAAGTGCTTTTTATGGTCATTTATGTTAAAATAAGCTCTGTATCACTTAAACGTATTACATTACGCAAATTATGCTGTAAGGATGACTTAACCAGCTCATTAACAGAAATGACTGTACAAGAAACCTTCTTAGGAAATACTCACTGGCTACCATACTTGGTCTTCCTGAACTTTTCACGCTTGTACTGTGCATGCTGCTGCTCTAGTGTTTGCACGGCTGAGACGATTTGCTTTAGGATCTTGTAGGTCTCCTGGGGGTCGTCTATGACAAAGCTGGAGTACTCTTCCTGCTCGGGCCCGTCATACACGGATTTGCTGCCGCACGCCTCTGAGATGGTGGGATACAGCCACTGGTTACTGAAAGCACCTTTACCCGATACTCGGAACTATATAACATGCATAACGTAGTGATACACACCTTGCATTTTGATGAGTTTGGACATGTAGGTGCTGAAGAGTGAATAGATGCGCTCAGTCTCTCGGTCTCCATCTATATCAAGCTGAATGTTTGCAGGCAGGCCACTGTGCAACCACAAAGAAATAACGCATCAGTACGGACACTAGCATTTCAGTTGCTTTCATTTTATTCATACGTTTACTGTGGATACACCAATCAGCCATGACATCAACATCACCTGACTGGTCTGTGGCTAGGCAGCCCCGTACACAGCAAGCTGAAATAAACCGTGTGTTCTGACTTCTTTCTATCATATTAAGCAATAATCAACAGTAGCTCTTCAGTGAGATCAGAGCAGACGTACTAGCCTTGACTCCCTACATGCATTAATGAGCCTTGGGCACCCATGACACTCTTGCCAGTTCATTGGTTGTTGTTCCTTGAACCACCTTTGGAAGGTATTGTACATACCACTGCATACCAGGAACACCCACAAGACCTGCCATATTGGAGATGAATAGACCCAGTCGTTTAGCCATCACAATGTCAGTCTTTTGGGCATTTACCCTTGAGCCTACTGGCTCATCAGAGCCAGAGCTTATCCCGGTTTCTGTAGCGTGAAGCGACTAGGAGTTCAACTTCTCCTGGATGGGACCCTAGTCCATTGCAGGTTCCCAGTATTTTTACAGGTACCCATTTACACTGCTGGATGGAGAGAGGCACACCTGTGGTTAAGACCGTTACCAGGGGTTTTTGCACAGTAGGGGTCTCTCGATCATGAGCCCAGCACTCTAACAACTCCACCATCAGCCGCATCCCAATGTGGCTCTTGTCAAAGTCACTCATATCCTTATACTTGCTTATTTTTTCCTGTTTTCAACACACCAACTTTAAAAACTGACCATTCTCATTCAGTCTAACACATCCCACGGCTTGGCAGGCCCCACTGTAACAAGAATTATGTTATTCACTCCATCTGTCCGTGTTCATAATGTTTTTGAATGTCATGGCAGATCGGTGTATAAAGGTCTTCGCTAGTATTCCCACAGTGATAATAAGAAACTGTTTGGCGAACCCGGTGCAGGGAGTGCAGCCTGGAGCTGAGTCGCTGGCCTGTTTGCAGCACAGCCAATGACCGTTGAGGTACGCTGAAGGGTGGTAAGTGCTCAGGCGCTTGCGGTTACACTGGCTCACTTTAGTAAGGATGTCGATCCAGTCCCGTGCCTCGACACAGTTGTTGGCCTGAATGTATAGCGCCCGCTCTGGCTGGATCACCTGGAACATCTGGAGAGCCAAAATAAAATAAAAAAAAAAACAAGCAAAAAGGTCAAAAAGTGTTTATGTGGCCAGTGGAACAAATCGTATTTTATTTCTGTAATAGCTCCGGTGAAAAATTAAATAATTCAGAGGTTCCCAACCTTGATACTTGAGGAACGCCTGTCCTACACAGTTTAATGTTTTATCACTGCTCTATCATATACACTTCAAATCATGAAGTGTTTTCATTAGATAACTAATTAAAGGTGTGTTGGGAACAAAGTCGCGTAGCGGTTCGCACGTCCACCCCACAGAACGAAGGTCCTGGGTTCGAGTCCTGGGCTTGACGAGGGCATTTCTATGTGGAGTTTGCATGTTCTCCCCATGCTTGCGTGGGTTTACTCCGGATTCCTCACACAGTCAAAGACGTGCACATTAGGCTAGCTGTCTGTTTCAAATTGCCCCTAGGTGTGTGGTTTGTGTGTGTGCTGGCCCTGCAATGGATTGGTGAGCTCTTCGGAATGTACCCTACTTTTGCTAAGAGTTCGCTGAGATCTATGCAACACTATTAGGATAAATTAATGAACAAATGTGTTGGGGACCAGGGTTGAGAATGTTACTGACCAGAAAAATTGGAAAATGTACTAGATAATACCAAAATCACCAAGATTCACTATATGTCTTGCATAAACAATGACACTCATGTGTGTATCATGTGAAAAGAGGAAAAAGTACTTGACCGTATACTTTCTTAAAGGAGGTGTGTCATGATTTTTTGTGGACGGAAATGGATAGCGACATGTAATCTTTGAAATCTTGTTGGGCTGAACAGAGATTCAGATCACACTGCAAACCCCTAACAGATTTAATGTATGTATCCTTCATAAACCAAATTTCCATCTATATAAATGATTGTCTTGTTTGATAACACCTGTCATGTTATTTTGGCTAATTTCTTAAACAATCATGACACCACCCCTTTAAGGAGTTTTACCTAGCTCAATACATTGCTGCCAAACCTATTCGCTGAACCCTTTAAGGAGTTTCCATTTACCTAGTTCAATGCATTGCTGCCAAACCCATTTGCTGAACCATTTAATCCTACTAGGGTCACGGTGAGGCTGGAGCCTATCTCAGCCAACACTGGGCAAAGGCAGGGTACACCCTGAACAGCTTTCCACACCATGGCAGGGCAAAGAAACACACACAATCACTCACACCCACACTCACACCAAGGGGCAATTTTTAACCCTGCTCAATGCACAGTCTGAAATTTTGAAATATTGCAAAAAAAAAAAAACCTCATATACAACGTGAGGTGGCTTTCAAATGATTCAACAAAGCAATACTTTGCAAGATTGCAGTGAAACATATTTAGGTCGAATGACACTGTATTGTGTTTTCATGCTTCAACTATCACTCAGTGGAAACACAGGCCAACTGCAACGGTTTTGTTGATTTAAAAAACCTGCAGTATAAGGTGAGATGATAAGCAAGCCTTCCAAAATATCCTGATACACATGACATGCATATTTTCATCATCAGGTGGTTTTTATTTTATATTGAGTGTGTGAAAACATGAGAATAGGATGTGAATTCATCAGTTCATATAAGATAATGGCAAAAATAACAGTATACAGACAATAAACTAACAATCAGATCTGTGCACATCTTCACATAATATGAGCTTCTGTTTACCTACATCAGACAAACATCAGCTCGTTTATAGGAATGAATGGTATAACCCACCTTTTATTCACATGCAAATTACTTCCATATTTACAATTGAATACACGTGAATCATGTGTGATTTTTTTTTAACAGACTATTTACAATGACGACCCCTGTGTGCGGATTAATTACTTTTTACTTCACAAAGAATCTGGTAATAACAATAGTGTTTTGATTTACAAAGACCTTTATGATGTATGCGCACTTTTATTGAGTATAATTTCCCTTTAAGAGAACCGCATGTGTGTGTGTGTGTGTGTGTGTGTGTGTGTGTGTGTGTGTGTGTGTGTTTATGTGTGTGCATAATGTTGTCTCTTACATTCTTCATCTTGAAAGACTCCTCCTCTAATCTCTCCACAGCCAAAATGTTCTCAATGGGGATTCTACACAAAGCTCCTTCACCTTTATACAAATAAATGAAACATGAACAATAAGTACATACACAATGCACTGAATTCCACTAATCCACCTTTACAAACCTTTCTGTACATGAACATTTCAAATAACATATGCTGGACTATACAACACTGCCAACCCCACTTATACAAGCTGAACACTAGCCCTGTGTCTGAAATCACTCAGTCATTCACTAACCCTACTCACTATATAGTGAATTAAATGCAGAGGACTACATAGTATAGCTCAACAATGTTAAATGCTTTTAGACACTTATGCTATCGCGCGATTAAAATGTGACAGGTCATTGTTAATTGAGCTGGTAGTTTGCTGCTGTCTTTTATCAATTTCTTTCACTGCAGTGTAACTTTAATTTTCCTGTGTTATGTGTTATACACTTTAGCTTCATGCTCATAAGTTTTTTAACTTAAAACGTTAAATTATTTACATTTATAGGACAGGCTAACGTTTTCCCGCTGCATTCTCTCCTCCCGTCTCTCAAGCATTTTTTCCCAAAAGCCCAAACACAGTGTATGATGGTATAATATTACCTGGTTAATGACCATTGTTTAGAAGCAATGGCCACTACTTTTCACAATGCATTATGGGATACACTGAGTACACTATACAGGGCAGCTGTGGCCTAATAGTTAGAAAAGTGTATTTGAGACTGAAAGGTCGCTGGTTCGATTTCCGAACTGGCTGGAAATGTATGGCGGCCGGGGAGTGAGCAGCACCTTCCCTTCGTCTACCTTTATGGCTGAAATGCCTTGAGCAAGGCGCCTAACCCCCAACTGCTCTCCAGGCTGGACTGATTGTGTATGTGTGCTCACTGTTTACGTGTGTGTGCTCACTTTGTAAGGGTTAAATGCAGAGCCAAAATTTCCCTTGCGGGATTGATGAAGTAAATCAAAAGGAAACCCCAGTATGCATGTCCACAGTCGCTTGATGGCTCTGTACTGGGGCCCCGGGTTGTGTGCGACATTTTGCAACGTCAAAACATCGTTGTGCATAAACGTCATGCACGTGTTCTCAATAAACATTGTGGGTTAACAATATCACAATGCTCAGCAACTGACCAAATTATGTCCTTTATGCAATGTCGCAATAATGTTGAGTCCTAATACAGTGCTGGTAATCAGGTGCATGCTGAACAGGTGTGCTATGAGAACACATGACCAGATTCAAGTGTCCAAAGTGTCATGTGACTGGGACAGGTGCAGGGGTTACTGGGAAATGTAGTGCTGAAATGCTGAAGAAACGGGCTGTGGATGTGGATGTGATCTAGATAGATAGAAAGATAGATTTGCATTTAACATTTACATTAATGGGCAGTACAGTGGTGCAGTGGTTAGCACTTTCAACTTTTAGCAAGAAGGTCCTGGGTTCAATTCCCAGGCTCGGGGCGTTTCTGTGTGGAGGATGCATGTTCTCCCCGTGCTTGCGTGGGTTTTCAAAAGCATGCACAGTAGAATAATTGGCAATTCCAAATCGCCGCTAGGTGTGAGTGTGAATGGTAATATGTGTGTTGGCCCTGTGATGGCCTGGCAAGCTGTTCAGGGTGTACCATGCCTTCACCTGAGATGAGCGCCAGCCTCCCTACAACCCTAATTAGGATTCAGGGGTTAGAAAATGAATGAATGGATTTACATTAATGGCATTTGACACACACTCTCATCCAGAGCGGCTTACATTTTTGCCTCATTTATACAACTGAGTCGATGAGGGTTAAGGGCCTTGCTCAGGGGCCTGACAGTGGCAGATTGGTGGAACTGGGGCTTGAACCACCGACCTTCCATTCAGTAATCCAGAACCTTACCCACTCTCGCTATACATTAGACACCACTACAAAATGGCGAGCTCACTATATAGTGAGTGGTGAGTGATTTCGGACGCAGGGAAGGTGTCTAACATCATCCCAGGCTGAGAGACTCCTGCGTTACCTTTGGTTTTATGGTAAGTGAACTCATGATTAGTGAGCCGGAACCATCTCTTCTTAAAGTTCTTCATACCAAAACGATTCCTCCCTTGTGCCCTTTTGATCATAAATCTGGCCGCCGGCCAGGTATGCATGGAGAGAAGAAGAAAGAGAAGAGACAAAGAAGAGCACAGGTTACATTCAGAATGCGTTACAAAAAAAATCTATTCAATGTTTTCTAACACAAAAAGGTCCAGTTTCTTTTTTTTATTGTCTTTTGACATGCTTTTTAAACTAATCAATGATTACTTTCCCAACACTTACATAAATCAGATGCCTAAAATCATTGTTTTAATGTTTACTGAATGACTTAAAAGCAGTGATGACAAAAAACACCACATATTAAAGTAAATGGCTGTGTGAATTTCAAGCACACTGAAATGGTACACCAGATAGCAGCTTATTGCACACTGACTCACAGACTTCATTCTAACTAACTCGTAGAACATGTCTGTGCTTGGTCCAGCCTCTAAGCAACCAATGGGAGGTGGTGCTATTAAAGAACACGGAGAGTCCACAACCAGAGACATTATCAAGAGAGGAAACGGTGACGAAATGAAATAGGAATTGGGTTGGGTGCAAAGGATCGAATTATGGGAGCCAATCAGCCCGTTGGTAGGAGTGCCAAGACTTTCCAGGACTGCTGTCTTCGCCACGCTACTGACTCCAGTTACGAAAGCCCTCGTTCCTGTGATGTCATGCTTCAGTCATCTCAAGGACATCAATCTTTGCTTAACTAGACATTACGGACATCATTAAAACAATTTAGCTGAGACATCGACTATGCAAATATTCACCGAGCAAATAAATTTAAGAATACCTAACAAATCTTGCCAGAGGGCGTATCATAAATGGTTTCCTATTAGGTTACATAGAACTCCTTGCTCCCCCAGTGCAGCTAACTGGGTTATCAAAGGCCAGCCATGTCTCTCACTGTCTATGGTGAGAGGCATGTAAAAGAACCATTGTTGATTTTCGTCAAGAGTAGGCTGCATTGCCGTCAGCGTGTTTCTGCCATGCGATGGTCTGGCGAGCTGTCCAGGGTGTACTCTGTCCTCGCCCAGAGTCAGCTCAGATGGGTGCCAGCCTCCCCGCAACCTAATTAGGATTAAGTGGTTCAGAAAATGAAGGAATGATGAGAACTCCTTGCTAACAAAGATCTGGACATGCAACTAACACCATTTAATGGTGACAACAGTCACATTCCTCTGCTTAAACACTAGGGATTAGTGTCTAAGTGTTTTTATCTTTCAGTTTCCCAGCAGCGCTTTAGTTACCAATTTTGACACATACTTCTCTAATTGTATTTAAATGATTTCTCCATAATTTAGTCAATTTATTTCCACCCAACAGACAGCTCTCCCCAATCGCCCGGCAGCTAGTGAGGACAAAGGCTATCACTTATTAAAGAGTAGCGGTATTGGTCATCCTTACTGCATAATTTGTGCGTATGTAATACGTTTAAGCAATACAGACGCTTATTTTAATATAAATGACATGAAATTTTTACCATGTACTGAACTTCTGGCGTTAGCAGTTTTTTCCCCGAAAGTTACGTCAACGTGTTGGGTGGGGTTAATGTCTCTTGTGGAGATGAGAATGCTGCCAGAGATGTGCGTGATGGTAGATCCAAAACGGCTTATGCAGCTAACGTTTTGCCAACTCAGCTTTCCTGTCGTCAGTTGGTTTAGGCTCAGTAACGTTGCTCAGCCAATCCAACAAATTTGTGTCACTACCAGGCTTGAGCAGCCAATCAAAAAGGCAACATATCTCTGAGCATGCCTAGAGTCGTAACACTTGCTCGCACTTTAAAATTGGGCATGAACTGATGTTGTCAGAAGGAACTGCTGATGTTATACGTGATCGTTTTAAATAGCTAGTATCACTAATTCCCCACAGGTACCCTTTAAAGCTGCTTGCCTAGGCGGTGTAAGGGGTAGTGTTACACTTACCCTGGGTTTACACTAGGGCACGGTGTCCACGATTACAAAAAAGGGTGGAACTCCACGATTTATGAGCACGCTTGGAGGACGATCTGAGTATAAAAAAGAGGCGGGGTGCATCCACGAGATGAAACTTGAAGGAATCATGTTGCCAAGTTCATCAAGATCCCCTATGATGGCGCATCAAGGTCTGTTACGATCTGTTAAGCTCTGTTAAGCTCTACTGAGCTCTTTCGCCCTTCCCACGTTCTATCATGAGTGGCGTCAAATCATAGTACAGTGGGATAATCATGGCAAAATTTTTGACAGTCAAAGATCATCACAAATACACCAAGTTCCCTCAAGAATATTACGATTCGATCCCACGACCCCCACGCTCATCACGATTCACTCAAATCGTGCCCCGGTGTAAATGCAGGGTTAGAGGAGAGTGTTCTTTGCTGACTTCCGCAATCATGAGCTAAGATACATCCATGATTGGCTAGCATCACTGTAACTGACAGGGGAGAGAGTATTCCATGCCCCTACCTGAGAGTACGGCCAATTTTGTTCTCTTAGCTGCAGCATCATATAGACTTTAAACGTATATATATATTTGAGCCTGTTGCCCTAATCAGGACCCCCATACATTAAGTTCGTCACTCTCACTCACTCATTAACCAAATTGCTTAATCCCACTAGGATCGTGGGGAGACTGGTGCCCATCTCAGCTGACACTGGGTGAAAGCAGGGTACACCCTGCACAGCCTGACAGACCATCGCAGGACATTAAGTTCTTGTTTTACATTAAATGTGTATTTCTCTTCTCATCTAGTTCAACAGGAGCACGTCCAGGATGACTTGCGATGAGAGTCTGCGTCTCCTCTTCTGATAATGTCTTTGGCAACAACACACAACACAATGAACAATGGCAGGAGCTTTCGTCTGCATTTACTTTGGCATATTATTACGTTCAGCACTTCCCTGATAACTGCTCATACAATTTACACGTATCAGGGAAGTGGAAAAGGGCTGTGAGGGTCAGAGGTGAGGCCAATCAGGTGCAGCTTACCTGCAAGGACCCTTCCCATCAACCCTCTTATTAGTCAGTTTAACGCTCCTGTGCCCAGCAGAGAAATACAAGAAAAAAGACACCTGAATGTGTCTTAAAGGCCAGAGGCGTCAGACTCTAGTCCTAGATTGTCACAGCACTACAGAGATTAATATATCACCTCATTTAATACAGGATGATTCAGCTCATCGATTAATTAACAAGGGCCTAAAATCTGACAGAAAGTTTAGAGATACACACGTATGTTTTCCATCGACTCTGCTGTTAATATTTAAGTTGATAGTGGAAGCACCACACTTGCAAAAAGACACAAAACTTTCATTTAGCACATGCATTAACTCTTCTCTGGGTTAGCCACTGATCATGAATACATCACAACACTGCTACTTGCTGCTTACCCTTCTTTTAACATGATGGGTGTTTCGATGCTTTTCTGGGCCCACCTCCCGGACGATGAAATCACATCGAGAAACTGCACACAAGCACACAACATGTACACATCAGAAGGCAGTGTGTACGGCATAACACTGTTTATTAAACCTGGGATAATGCATTAACACGGCAAAAGTGCTACGAGGAGCGAACAGTATGTGACTGCTTTTAAATGTTGCTGCCACATGGCAGGGCTTTCTCCCTCTTCTCACCGCTGTTGATGCTTATATGTGGTTGGTTATGAGGAGAGAGAGAGTTGTTATGGAAATCAAGTACACAATGAAGAATACTGATGCGCCTTAGATAACTTACAGCCTTTTCACTTTATTTAAATTAATATCATAATCTACATGATAATGGTACTCATCCTACACTGTGCTGATAAAACAGAACTCCACACGGAGATGAACAGGACGCGCTGCGGCAAGTGGAGGTGCTCTGTAATACCCAAAATCCATTTCAGTCTAAATCCAACTACAGTATAAGTTAGAAAGCACATAGAAGCAACTCACATTTTTCACAGCATCTGCATACTTCTGTTCGTTGAAATAATCGTAAAACGCGGCCATGTAAGACTCTTTAAAGTTGCCCTGGAGAACAGTGAGAAAAACTGAGATCATTATCACCTATATATGTATGTGTATATATATATATATATATATATATATATATATATATGTATACGTGTACCCACCTCTAACTTTGAATGCGTATTTCTATTTCCACGTTTACGTGTTCGTGTGGGTCGAGC
>JBCNYH010000009.1:19121469-19137373 GCA_039654325.1 Tandanus tandanus
GTGTGTGTGTGTGTGTGTGTGTGTGTGTGTGTGTGTGTGTGTGTGTGTGTGTGTGTGTGTGTGTGTGTGCGTGTGAAGACTCACTGTGTACGGTGAACCTCTGCATTGGCAATTGCACTGACAAAAGGCACGATTTTTCCATAGTGAAGAAAGAGACGGACGAGCGGGACGGCCGCCTCCTGCTTCTCCCGGCACACTTCTCCAAGGATGTGGGCTGCTGATGCTGAAACAGGCTACAAACACACACACACACACACACACACACACACACACACACACACACACACACACACAGAGACACTATAATATGTAATACATAATTATCAAATTAAGCAACAATCAAATCCCATCTGGTTACAGGTATGGAGGTGGGAGTTGAGAATATTATAATCATGTGTGATAGTATACCCAATACTACAGTTATTATTATTATTTACTATTGCATGTAACCAGTACATTGGCATGGAGGACACTGTAAAATTTTTCCAATTGGATGGACAGAAATAATAAACTGATAGCTATCCCATCAGCACAGTCTCTTATTAACTGCCTGGCCAAAATAAAATTTGCACACTATGGCATTGTTTCTAAATGCTTAAAGAGCAGCGGTATTGGTCGTCCTTACAGCATAATTCATGCGTATATAATACACTTAAGTGATATAGACGCTTAATTCAACATAAATGACCATAAAAAGCACAAAACTGGGTAATTTTATCCCGTGGATTACTAGCGGGGGCTGATCCAATGGTTAGCAGTATTTTTTTTTGGAAGTGACGTCAACACGTTGGGTGGGGTTCTCCAGCCCAAGTAAACAAGCAGATCTATTCAGCGAGCGACATTTTAGGTGATAAAAAAATGTGTTCAAGAAGCAACTATGGCAGCAATTTGGAGGAAATGGGTGTAAATGGTGACCTATTTGAACCAGAGAGGGAGGAGTCTTGTGGAGACAGTGAGACGTCACATTCTAGTGACTCTGAGGACATGAATGCTTCCAGAGATGAGCGTGACGGTAAATCCAAAATGGCTTATGCAGCTAACCTTTGGCCAACTCGGTTTTCCTGTCATCAGTTGGTTTAGGAACACAAAATAAATGTTTTCCGTGATTTCTGTGTTATGATGAACGGGGTCAGTGAGCCAGCCCAGCCAATCTAACGAGTCTGCGTCACTACTAGGCTGGAACATGCCTGTCTCAACCAACACTGGGCGCACCTAGAACATATCACCAGACCATCGCAGGGAAACACACACATACAACCATTCACACCCACATCCACAACTAGGGGCAATTTGAAACAGCCAATTAGCCTAATCAACATGTTTTGGACTGTTGGAGGAAACTGGAGTACCCGGGGGAAACCCAAGCAAGCATGGGGAGAACATGCGAACTCCACACGGAAACGCCCTCACCGAACCTAGGACTCGAACCCAGGACCTTCTTTCTGTGAGGCGGACGCTTACCACTACACCACCGTGCCGCCCTCTATGAATTGTTTAAATTGAACTATTAAGACTTAAGAAGAAACTGTCAGGATAAAATTCGATTCTTCAATGAACATCAAGCCCGAAGCTGTTATTAAAACCGAAGCAAGTTTAATCTGTGCACTGAATTTATAATCACACAATCTGCTGATGCGAAGGAACACGTGGCAGTGCAATTGCTGGACAACTTGCTGGCAACCCAACTGGTGGACCTTTTTTCACTCTGTCATTATTTCCTGTTGGCTCAATGTCAAGTTTGAGATGTGTAAAGAGCTGATGAAATTTTGTACTTTTGTTTCTAACAATGCAGTCATTATCTTTTCCCGCAGTCTGTCATATCAAAATGTTGTAGCTTCTATTTGGACAATGGATATTTCATCTGTATTTTTTCCATTAGCTTAACTATATTAAAAAACAAAATAACCTGAAAGATAAAGAAGGTATAAAAGTTCGAGCCATGGCCTCAGCACAAGTGAATTAAGGGGTTAAAAAACCCATGTGGACCTTGAATTTCAGTCTGGACTGCTTGTTTGTGTTTGGATGTGTTTACTGTCAGTCATTTTAAAGACCCTACCCTTTAGAGGTCATAGGGTTGAAGCTGTGTGAACATTGACAGGAATGGGGGACGACTCAAGGAGCAAAGAAAACATTCAAAATTTGAATCCTTTATGTAACAGTTGGAGAAATAATGGACCTTAACACACTTTTCAACAAATCCGGTTTGTTGTGTAAAAAAAAATAAAAAATTCAACCTCACCTCCATTTGTGCAGACTGCAGCAGCAGGTCGGTGAGGTCACTATAGCACTCTGAAGGGAAGACATGGTCCTCTGTGTAAACTATGTTAAGTCTTAAAGAACCCAGTTCATCGGCCTTTACAGACTTACCGCTGTTATCCCTCGGTTGGAGGAAGTACCTGAGAGACAGAGATGGACACAGAGGAAGCACTTATTCTCATGGTAATAGATATCTATCACTGACACGTGCACACTGAGCTCTTTAAAATAAGTACGGTTCACTAACATCACGTGTTTCAGCGTGTACGTGTTTTTCATGTTTTCCTATGAAAGAAGTTGAAGTTCTGGAGCTATAAGCTTGGCTGTATTTTATATTGTGATAGTGCAGTAATACCATGCGTCATGAACGCCCTCCTGGCCCAAAACCTTTAGTGGCACCCGGACACCTCCTAAAAACTCGTCTCCAAACTTCAGGTTACTGGCATTCCACAGATCAACCCTAAAAAAAAAAAAAGAGAAACAGAGCTTTTATAAAGTCATGTTCAGATACATGCAGAGTGAAAAAAAAAAACATGAAATAGAACACATTATGACTACATCATCTCTTACACAGCACTGCTGAATTCTCAAATCAGTGTTGATTCATTGACTGGCTGACTACAGGCTACAAGCTATATATTCATGCACTTCTTCTATGCTAACAACTGACACAGGGACTTGTACACTGGACGCTCCACATTAACAGTATTTTAAAGTATATATATTTGATATTGTGCTAGCGGAGGTGTGTTCCTGCGCCCTCTGCAGGCAGAGAGGAGTCAGGCAAAGCCGGTAGGTAAATGAAGGAGTGTACCTCGGGCTAATTATTTGCTCTATTTATGTGTGCTCTTTGCTGGTATCTGATGACTAGAGATAGAGCTGGGAGCAGCGGTATCTCTTTAAAAATCAAAAGGTATCTGAAAAGCGCCTGGTTTATTTTAAAAATGAATAAGCACAGTGAATTGCCTATCTGTCTGTGAATCTATTTTATCCTGAACCTGAGGACTGTTATAAACATAGTGACGTTTTCAGCCAGATGTCTAATTAGCATTTTTGGAACAAGTCTCCAGTGTTAGTAGTTTATAACAGTGTTTGATTTTAACATCAAGCATGAAATGAATCTGTTTTTTAGAGGAAAATAACTAACCAACAGTTCACAATCCATCACAACATATCATCGCTGGTTATTTTCCTCTAACGGCATGCCTGTGCATGTTGTGCTTTATTCCTTACTTAACGGTCCACATACAATATATTGGCACTCATACGCAACACACCTGAGAGCTAATTTATCCACATCCTCCTCCTCCACGTCAAACTGCCGTTTGGTGTAGTTGAGTGGTCTGGTGATCTGTAAAGAAAGGTCATAAAAAAATAAGGCTTCATATAAACATATAACATCACACACATATCTGTAACTTAAAAAATAAAAAATAAATAAATAAACAGAGCTGTGTACGCTGTAATGGCAATACACTGGGTTTCAATACTCTTGAATGATCAGTCTGAATGGTGCAGTGAATCTGGTCACGCTATTTCACCCTCTTCCTGTTTCAAATAGGGTTTAAGTGCTTCTGAAATACAGAGGCAAGGGAAGTGTTTAACTTCCCCTCCTCTAGTCCTCGCCAGTGCTGTCATCACTACTTACTGTTTCTTTTCCTTTCTGTTCTTTTAAAGAAAGATAATTATAACAAATGACCAACTGCAGCGTGAGAGACAAACAATAGTAGGAACAACAGACATGTGGAAAATATGTGCAAAGTAGGTTTCTAAACTGTGCTGTATTTCCATTCACACTGTATCTTGCAGTGTTGCTGGTAGTGGTGCAAAAGGTCATATATAATATGATATAACATAATATAATATCATGTCATATAATATAATATCATATATTATAGTACAATATAATATAGTATAATATAATATAATGTCATATAACAATATAATATAGTATAAAATAATGTGATATGATGATGTAATATGATATAATATAATATAGTATAGTATAATCTGATATAATATAGTATAGTATAACATAATATAATATAATATAATGTAATATAATATGATATAATATAATACAACATAATATAATATAATGTCATACAATATAATATAATATAATATGATATGATATAATATAACACAATACAATACAATACAATACAATATAACATAATATAATATAATATAATATAATATAAAGGAATATGCTGTATATGTTTAACCTTTGATTTACACGGTGACAATGATCTTTTGTGGTATAGTGTAACTGCCTCAGCCCTCATTTGCATATCAACTCCGATTTGTTCAGGATGTTGTGGGCCAGGTGATGCTGAAAGTGAAGTACAACAATGATTGCTTGTTGGGAGGCAGAAGAACAGAAGAATAGGACAGCACTCGGCTTTGGCCTGGCATTAGTCCAGATTGGCGTCTGACGGATGTCTGAGCTGGCATGAGATGTGTTTTCCATAACGAAATCCCGCTTGATTTGGAAAGGCATATATGAAACTAGCAAATGGCTGCAGCACGATGTTTAATATGAACAACAAGCTACTCAGAGTTTGTACTTAAACTGATGCAGCTCTAGTGCTTATGCTAAAGTAGGGTTGCGTTAACTTCCCAAACAGGACTAGAAAATTACCCGAGTGAGTTGAGTAGAAGAGTCGGAACAAGTCTTTGCCTCCCCATGAAACGATGCATATAATTATATATTTACAGTTTAAGAGTGTCAGTTTGACTTTTTTTTTTTTTTTTTTTTACATAGAATGGTACAAAAACATCCAGTGAGCTGTAGTACTGCAGGCCTTATTAATGAGACAGGCTAGAGGAGAATGACTGGACTGGTTAAAGCTAACAAAAAGTCTAAAATTAAATTAATATAAAAAATAAAACCACACCAAAAACCCACTCCTATTGGTCAAGAACAGAAACAGTGTGTGCATCGGTCTCAACAAACCCAAACAGAAGAAGACCAGATGATATTTATACTCGACACTCCGTGAATGGAGTTGTTTTTAACACGTTTGGAGCTTTCTTTTACCTGTTACTGCCACACCCTACACACAAACCATGCTCATCCTTAATCCTGTTGTACTGTAACGTCGTCTACACTGTATAAAGTCAAATCTAGTGGTAGAAAAAACCCTATGCTGACAGTTATCTAAACATCACTAAATAAATCCACCATAAGCAAAGTTGAACAGTTTCATCCCTGCCTGCCTCAGTAATTCAGTAATATCAGTAACTCAGTGGTGGTACAGCACAGTTTCCTAATTCGGAATAAGATTTTTTTTTTCTGAAAAGAAAAAAAAAAAACATGCAGTGCGGCACGTCCTTACATCCTGATACCGTTCCACCACATGCCTTTTGAGGAAATGGCTTTCGAGGCATATTACATAAATTTACATATTACATAAATTTACTTCACAAAATGCAGTAAATTTAAGTAATGTAAGGCTGAGCTGAAACAGACGGTTCAGTGATATGATAAACTGTTCAAATTTTACATTAGATAAGTCTAGCTCATGCTACACCTAACAACGTGCTGTGGTTAGGGGGGTGGGGGTGGGGGATGGGGGAGTGAAGTATGTGGCACTGTGATGAACTCTGGGCTGTAGGGTTCGGTATGTCTGTGTGGCGTGCTTCGTGTGGGAAAGACCGTGACTGTGAGGGAGATGAGCTCAATGGAGCAGATTGTGTATCTCGCAGCATTGGAATCAATCCTGCTTTTGTCTTCTCTTGTCCACCAGCATGTGTGTGTGTGTGTGTGTGTGTGTGTGCCAACGGAGCCATTAAACAGTTGTGTCCAGGACAGACAACATGCGGCAGAGTGGAGAGAAGCAGGAAAGGCAAGTCGGTACAGAATTTTCACTGCGACGACTTTGAGAGGTTATCGTCTTTATCACGCGGAAGCCCTCACGGGGGTTTAACCTTCAACAACTCTCCTGAGATTCCTCTGAAAGCAGTGGCTCATGAAGTGAAGGCGAGTACAGGGGTGTGGACATGTCCTCCTTCCGGTTTTGATCTCCGTACTTGCACTTTCGCTGTGCTCCCCCCCCCCCCAAAAAGAGCAGCCAACCACAACTTATCACTTCTCACAATCTGCACTGAGCTTGTTTGTAAATTGTGCATAGACATCGTTATGTCTGTTTTGAGGAGGTCGTGAGGGTGTGGACACTCGTCAAGCGGAAAACCACAAACTGTAAGTTTCAGCCTTGAACAACGCGACTCGGATTAATTTGAAGGACCTCATTATTCAGCAGTGTTCACAAAATAGTTTTATGTTGAGTAAAATTCCTCTCAATACGGATTTTAATCAGATCCTGCATCGTGCTTTAAATCTGCATTTCCCAGAAGTGTCATAATAATGGTTCACGGAATGTTTTAACTGGTTAATGTTTACTCGGGCAGAATTAGTTTCAGAGGAATGTGAAAGACATCTGTGTGGGGTTTTTTTTCTACCTCAAAGTAGAAGACTTCATCATACTGAGGGTTGTTGGTTTTCCGCTTGACCTTGGTCTTTTTGGCTTCTGATCTGTTGGAGATGAAAGACACAGGAAGGAAGAGAGAGAGATAATAATATCAGAGGTTGCATGCACTTAGATAAAGGGGGAAAAAACTACGGACATCAACTTTCAGTTTTCGTTAACGGTGTGTGCTATTAACAAACGTGATGTGCTAGTTGTGCTGGCAGTGGGGCATATTTACCGGGATGGCCCCTGTAAGGACACCGCGGCATAAGGATCGCACTGTCCATTCACGATAGGCAAGTCTTGGCACTCTAACACTCTGTGAAAAGAAAAAAATTATCAGGGTGATTATTCATTCATCCATTCATTTTCTAAGCCGCTTGATCCTAATTAGGGGTGGCACCCATCTCAGCCGCTACACCCATCGTAGGGCCAAGACACAACCATTCACACTCACTCTCACACCTAGGGGCGATTTGGAACAGCCACTTAGCCTACTGTGCATGTTTTTGGACTGTGGGAGGAAACTGGAGTACCCGAAGGAAACCCATGCAAGCACGGAGAGAACATGCAAACTCCACACAGAAACGCCCCGAGCCCTGGAATCGAACCCGGGACCTTCTTGCTGTGAGGACGTGGACGTGCCAACCGCTGCGCTACCGTGTCGCCCATCAGGGTGATTAGGATTAGTAAAAATAAAAGACGAACTAGTCCTCATTGACGTCTCCCAGCACTGTGCACTTGTCAATCAAACTGAATGCAGTTTACTACTTATATTCAAAGCGTGTTTGTTTAAGCATGTACAGTCATATGTACAGCACCACCTGAAAAAGACTAAATCAAATTACAAGTACAAAGAGAGCTGCGCATGTCAGTTATTTTAAGTAACAATTAGCGCCATGATGTATGACTAACAGTCTTCCACTAAGAGTTTCAGAATTTAACTTGCAGATGAATCATAAAAATAAACTTGTAAAATCATGAACCGTGATGTCATGGCACTGTGTACCAAACAAAGAGGTGGCAAGACAAAGGAGGTCCGATGCATACTATGCACAGTCAAAAGTTTTAGAACACCCCCATTTTTTCCATTGTATTGAAATATAAGCAGCTCAATCCAGTGAATAAGCTGAGCAGAAACAAAGTTAAGCGATATGTCAGAACTACCTTAAATGAAATGGACAAGACTGAAGGATTCACATCATGGAATTGCAGCACAGTCTCATGTAGGACGGGCAATATTGATTGATAAATTATCGTATCGCGATCTAGCAGAAGTATCACCTTTCCTTAAGAAATGGACGATATTTTTTTTTAGGTCATGTCACCCAGCGCAAGGATCCTGCATTATCAAATTATATATTGTGATAAGGGCGGCACGGTGGTCCAGTGGTTAGCACGTTCACTTTAAAGCAAGAAGGTCCCGGGTTCTCCCTTTGTTTGTGTGGGTCTCCTCCGGGTACTGGAGCCTATCTCAGCCGACTCTGGGTGAAGGCGTGGTACTCCCTGAACATATCGCCTGTCCACTGCAGGGCCATCGCACACACATCCATTCACACTCACACCTAGGGGCTATTTGGAACAGTCAATTAGCCTAATGTGCAGGTCTTTGGACTGTGAGAGGAAACCAGAGTACCCTGAGAAAACCCACGAAAGCATGAGGAGAACGTGCAAACTCCACACAGAAGCGCCCTTGCCGAGGCTGGGACTCGAACCCAGGACCTTATTGCTGTGAGGTAGACGTGCCAACCACCACGGAATGTTAAAACCCCACAGAGCAGGACCAGTCCAATAGAAAAAAACGATCAGTGACAATTAAATAACTTATTAAGATTTGTTTTAAATTTTAACTATTTCCTCTGTGTAATTTAAAGCAATCCTACAGCGGCATGGTGGTGTAGTGGTTAGCACGTCCACCTCACACCAAGTTCACACAGGGTTCGAGTCTCGTGCTCAGCGAGGGTGTTTCTGTGTGGTTTCCTCTGTGTACTCTGGTTTTCCTCCCACAGACATGCACACTGTTTCAAACTGCCCCTAGGTGTGGATGGGAGTGTGAATGATTGTGTGTGTTGGACTGGCGAGCTGTTCAGGGTGTACCTTGCCTTTGCCTTGAGTCAGCTGAGATAGGCTCCAATCTCCCCGTGACTCTAGTATGATAGAGCAGTCAGTAATCAGGCAGGACTGGGATATAGTACATCTTTTAATAATCCCTGTCTTTATGAATCACCATGGCACACCCGTGCAGCAGCAGGATAGTGCTGGGTCTAGCCGTCCATCATTTTAAGAACGCTTATCAGCAAAGTAATAAATAATAAGAATAAGTGATTCTTATGAGTCAGTACGCTGTGCGACATCACAGTCAACACCAGGCGCTGCTGCATGTGTTTTTGTGAGTCTGGCACATGAGCATGTGTGATGTTTCGAGAGGCAGGATTCACACTTCAGGACGGGCAGGATGTCACTGGTCGGTGACGTCATGCCCCTCTCATATGCACAAATGCTACTTGCTTGGCTCACTGCTTTCGATGCTGTCAGCTTGCTCAAGCTTTTAGAGGGTCTCTGTTACTAATTTCCCAACCATTTCTCTGGGCCACAAAATGCATGTAGCACAGGCCCGCTGTTGACACCGTCATGTCACATGGCATACTGATGCACAGGTCGTTCCTGCTGCAAGTGCATGACCATGCCACGCTATGGTTACTTCCTACAGGACGTTTTGGCACTGTCTGGTAAATAACAGCCGTACAGAATTATATGAGCCCTGTTTAATAAAACCTGGGGATCAGATGGCATTCAGAAACTTAAACCTGAACCCCTTAACAATGGGAGGAAAAGCCAATTTGCCTGATGAGTCAACTTTTCCCATTTGGACAGATTTATATTTGGAGGAACAGAAACAAAGCACTCTTAACACTGAAGGGATCTATGATGGTACATGCAGCCATGTTACAGAAATAATTTCGTCTACTGATTGCTTGGTCATGTAACACCCAACAAATATGATGTCATTTTACAAGACCAGGTTTGCCCATTGGTGTGCACAAACTTCCCTAATGATATTCTTATTTTCCAGGATAATTATTTCGATATTACTAAGATCGCGGACACAAGCGGCTGAAATGAGCTTTCTTCAGAGATAGGGTGAGAAGATCGGCCATCCAGGAGGAGCTCGGAGCAGAACCAATGCTCCTCCGCGTTGCGAGGAGCCGGTTGAGGTGGCTTGGGCATCTGATTAGAATGCCTCCTGAACGCCTCCCTGGTGTGGTGTTTCTGGCATGTCTAACTGGGAAGAGACCCAGGGGTCGACCCAGAACACACTGGAGGGACTATGTATAGCAGGTATAACAGGTATGTGTGGGTTTCCTCCAAGTATACCGGTTTCTTCCCAAGGTGTCCCCCGGTTTCTTCCCACAGTCCAAAGACATGCACATTAGACTAATTGGCTGTTCCAAATTGCCCCTAGGTGTGAGTGTGACTGTTAATGGTTTTGTGTGTGTGTGTATGTGTGTGTGTGTGTTGACCCTGTGATGGTCTGGCAAGCTGTTCAGGGTGTACCCTGCCTTCGCCCAGTGTCGGCTGAGAAAAGCTCCAGCCTCTGCGACCCTAAAAGGACTAAGGGGTACAGCAAATTAATGAGTGAATGAATGAAGGTCAAACTGGGGATGTTATAAGCAGCAGTCAAACAAATAATCTAAATGATATTATTATTCTGACTTGGGAATTACAGACAACGAATGTAATGCAGTTGTGCAACTAAAATTATTACATTAAGGATGAAGTCCCTCAGTGAAATTCCGAAAAGTAGGAGTCATGAGAAAACATGGTGACCCCTGAACAGCGACCTTTAAATTCTTGCACTGCAAAACAGTTTAATTTATCAGATATCAATCGTGTCACTCGCAAATAATCCCACACGTTCGCATGGTCATATTTCAACTTCAAATTAATACAAAAAAATACATCTCACGTCACCTTGGTGACCCGAGCTTGTTTTTTGGCTAATGGCTTATTAACAGAGGAATATCTGAGGGACGCTGACAATTTGGATGAAGAGGCAGACGAATCACAGCCTTGACGTCGAGTGTATTTTTGGAATCTGTTGCCTGGGCAGCAATCTGGAACTAATCAGATTTCACTTCACTCATCTCCCCGATGGAAATGCGGCAGATCCAGACCAAGAAGGCTTTAAAGAACTTAACAAAGCTGGAATCAACACTAGTCTAGATCGAGACACAAGCCAGACTGCATCGAGATTCTGTATTGACTAAATTTATATATCTACAGCTTCGTTATCTTATCTGAAAGAAGAAAAGGGAGCTAAATCGGCATAGAAATCCCTTAATAACAAAAATAGTTCAGTGCTATCCATCTGACATCTTAATGCTGGACTTTACATTTTGGAATCACTGTTGACATGTTTTGACCTTCATGATTATAAACTATCTCAACTCCTTTTCATCTTGACCCTTATTAAATGTCTCCCACCACAAACATGCTGTTATTGTAGGAAGGATTATTCTTCATGGCTCAGTTCATTTCTTCTGCTGTTTCTATCCGACAGCATCTTAAGCGTCGCCTGTATGCGCGCCAGTGAACATGTTCTGCTGTAAAGAGCTCTTGCTTTTCCTGTGTCATCAATGCGCACACTCTACACCAGGTGTGTGAAGCCCTGTGGTGTGACACTGGCTTTCAAAATTACATTCTCTGCACAAACACACACACGCACTGCCCAAATGTCAACAGGTGGGATCTCAGATTTGGGTTTGGAGTGTATGCAGTGTAACTCTTTAAACTCTTACAGTGAATTAAAGATTAAATCTCCGTGATTTTACACACACACAGAACATGGAATTTGATCTCCGTATTTAATCCATCCCTACCAATCTAGGACTTTTGGGCCACGGACATTTTGTAGATAAAACAAAGTTTTTTTAAATATATAATAATTATATTGTCTTTTACCAAAGCTCACCTAAGATGGCTCCCATGGCCCAAACGTCCAGGCACAATGCCTACACTCCTAAACTCCTAGGCACTAAGGGGGTGATCAGACTAGAGGTGCGATAGAAAAGCAACTGACGCAAAAGGAAATTTGCGTCTGTCGCTTTGCATTCTCGAAATGTTCTCAAATTTGTCGGGTGTCATTCGCGGCATTACATTTTGGTCACCTGGTTCATGAACTGTCCCAAAACGAGGCTCGAAATAATCACAAACTCTTCCCAAACAGTCCGTACATATCTCAACTTTCTCGCGACTTTCGAGCAATATACATTTTTAAGCTGCAAAATATTCGCTTGTGTGTGGAGTTGCAAAACATCTTGATGCGCAAAATACGCAAAAAAACAACAACCCACAATTCGCGTCAGTCGCTTTTCTATCGCATCTCTAGTGTGATCACCTCCTCTGCAGATTGCCCAAGGGTGGATGTGGATGTTTTCCTGGGAATCAAACCGGCAACCTTTCAGCCACAAAGCCCAAGTCGGTAACCTTTAGGCCACAGCTGCCCACGTAATCCATATGTGAAAAGTGGGGCACCCAATAGATTGGTTTCAATTGATTGGTGTCAGATTATGAGTTTGCTTTTCACCACCTCTTTCTGCTTTTATTTGTATTACCTGTTTTGTTCATTTAATTATCCGTTTAACAGGTTCATGTTCTGTCAAACTTCTCATTTTGACATTTTCTTAACAGACATTTATTCACCTGCAGACCAGTCTGTCTGCCTACCTGAATTAGATTGTGAGTTTTTTACTCTGTGTGAGTCTGAGCAGTGGTGTATGAGCCTCTTTTTTTGTGTGTGTGTTTCATTTTCGTTTCAGTTTCGTTATTATAATATGTTTTTTGTTCACACAATTGAATAATACATAACAGCCAATCAGCATCAAGCATTCAAACCATATACCATGACTACTGTGCACCATTCTAATAGCCAGCGCCACAATAATAAATATGGCTCATAATTATTAATATTACTTATGTTCCCAAAGTCCAATGCTTTTGGTGAAATTATTGCTTCTGCGTGTAAGAGCTCACAGTTCCAGGGTCCCTGTTTCAATCCCAAGCTTGGGTTTCTGTTTACATGATATATTTTCATGTGTTCTTCACTTGTATGTGTAGGTTTATTCTGGCTCCCTCCAAAACACATGTGGGTAAGTGGCTATGCTAAACTGCTAAACGTGTGAATGTGTATGTACTGGTGTTCCTCCATTGTGCATTCACACTTCATACTCAGTATTCCCAGGATATGCCACGGATCCATTGTTTCCCTGACCAGGATAAAGTGGTTTATGATTATGAATGAATGGCTTTTACATCCATGCACTTTTCATGCAACACTAATCATAAGTCCTGTATGTCTTACCATCTGTAGAAGACACTGCATTCCCAGAACAAACAAACCTGAATCATATTAATAAAACTTCATTTGCACAGAACATTTCACTCTCTCTCTCACCCATTTGCCAACTGCTTAATCCTATTGTGGCGGCGGGAAGGCTGGAGCCTATCTCAGCCGACAGTAGACGAAGGCCGGGTACAACCTGAAAAGTTTGTCAGACCATCGCAGGGTAACATACACACATACACACTTAGGGGCATTTGAAACAACAAATTAGCCTTATGTGCATGTCTTTGGACTGTGGGAGGAAACCAGAGGACCCGGAGGAAACCCATGCAAGCACGGGGAGAACATGCAAAGCCCACACAGAAACGCCTAAGCCTGCGACTCAAACCCAGAACCTTCTCACTGTGAGGTGGACAGCATTAGCCATTCAGAAACTGCCTAATGATAGCATTCTGATAACATCTAACATATCAAAGGATGAAAGCAGGGTATCTGTGTGGAAATCAGTTTCAGTTCATTTATCACTAGGTCTCAAACCTGATGGTGTTAAAATCTTCAAAATAAAGGTACTGGAAAACACTGAAAAGTAAGCCACAAACAGGTAGCTCAGAAAACTCGACCTGAAAAAGAAGTCACATACTGTATGCTTTTGTATTGTTAAGGGTGATATATGTTGACATCTTGAGTATGTGCACTGATCCACTTATACAAAAAGAAAGGCCAACAACCACAAGTCGAAGCAAAGCTGCAAATCCCCCGCTTTACCTCCTACGTGCTGACGAGCTGCTTTATGAAGACCGAACACGGTGCACAGAGCGAGTTTGTAAGTAGCACCCACTTAAACTCACTGCAGCGTGTCCTTTCCAGAAAAATAACACATACGCTGATATTTTTAAGATCAAAAGCTGAATCCTGCCTACACACAAAGCCTTGCTGTGTCTGACGCAAAGCCGCAACGTCAGATCTACATTACTCACACACTCTGTGACTCGCGCTCATTCATACTCCAGTATTATTCATACTCATTCAGACAATAACTCAGACACACACCTTCACTGCTTTACTATGATAATGTCTCTCCTCATCCTTCTCTCTCTCTCACACACACACCCACACACACTCACCAAAACCCAGGAGATCAGCAGTTTCTGAAATACTCACCAATAACCATACCACAGTGCAATTTACTGAGAGCAGTGATATTTACATTAAACTACGTGATTTTACGCACTGCGCTGCTGCTACTGTACGTACGAGAGGTCAAACTAATAAAGTGAGTTCTGCACATACAGCGCTTCAAGCATAGCTGAAATGCATCGAAACCCATGAATACCCTTCCATTCTCATGAGACCAGATCGTGCTCCGACATGAAAATATCGACTGATCATACGGGATTTTGCCTTTGACTAACTTCTGCAACACAAAGACAAAGAAAATTGGTTCTAAAAATAAAAAGACGAGGGGGGGGGGGGAGGAGTGAGACTCCGCCCCCAAGAAGGCTGTTTCTTTTATTTTCTTTTTGGGTGAGCCCTAAAAGTAGAAGTATGAGGCAAGACAACATCTCTGTGTATTTCTCTGGGATATACTGTAGGTGGCTAAAGCATGACTGAGCCTCTGGGAAAACAGCTCTCTGACGTCTTCCTACATTTAGCATCAATAGAGCTTTACGGGAACAAAGGAGGAAGAGTAATTACCGGCTTAATGAACCCGGCGTCAGAGAGACACTACAGAGGATAAAGAAATGGAAAAAAAAAATCTTTAGGCTTCAGTTTGTGTCCTTTATATATTAATAATAAGCTACAAGGAACAGAGAGGCCTGATTTTTTTTTTTTTAGTTCCTCACGTTAGAGAATTGCAGCAGGATTTTGGTGACCCATTTTTCAGATTACAGAAAAAAAATGCAGCATTTGTACAACTCTAGAAATTCGAACCTCCTCTGAATTGTATTGGGTTTCCTAAACGGCCAGTCAGGTGAACGACGTATGCGATTGTTGCTATTGGTTGGCGGGGGGGTTGCAGGGAGACTGGGGATTGGCTGACTCACCGGGTTGCCAGCTTGTGGCAGACGACTCCGCTGTCCGTGATGACCTCGCTCAGGCGCAGCTCCAAGTGAACCTTTCCCTGTGGAGGATGGGATGGGGTTACCATGGATACACACACCACCCAGTGAGGGAAAAAAGTGAATGAGGGGGAATAAGAAGACCCCAGAATGAGTGTGTGCAAAACATAGAGAGAGAGAGAGAGAGAGAGAGAGAGAGATAGAGGGGAGAGAGAGGGAGAGAAAGAAAGAGATAGAGGGAGAGAAAGAGAGGGAAAGAGACAGATAGAGGAAGAGAGAGAGAGAGATAGAAAGAGGGAGAGAAATAGAGGAGAGATTTACGTGCTGCAGTTACTTCATCATGAGAAGAATAAATGTGTTTTCTGAATAAAGTGTAATTTTATTTTTGTCTTTGCTGAAACAGATCACATTTCGAGAATTCACTATATCACTTACTTGTGAGTAGAAATGTACTAATTGTGTGTGTGTGTTTAAACCCCTCTGAGAGCTTCACTGTCAAACTCCAGCAGACATCATCAATATGCAAATGAGACTTGACAGGCATCTGGGGACTGTGTCCGTCTCTCTCACACACACACACACACACACACACACACACACACGCACACCCACACACACACACACACGCACACCCACACAAAACAATGTGCTCTCTATATGAATGCAGGAAGATGCGCCATCTTTCCTTTTCATTTAAGTCTCTCTCTCTCTCTCTCTCTCTCTCTCTCTCTCTCTCTCTCTCTCTCTCTCTCCCACACACACACACACACACA
>JBCNYH010000009.1:19158456-19171158 GCA_039654325.1 Tandanus tandanus
ATAGACAGACAGAGAGAGAGAGAGAGAGAGAGAGAGAGAGAGAGAGAGAGAGAGAGAGTACGAGTGTCCGTTTTGGGAATGCACTCGGGTGCGCTGCTCGTTGAAGGTGTTTGTGTTCCGTGGTTTAAGTGGTGAGATGATTATTACACTGGACTGGAATTTACTTTCTTTCTCTCCCTGCATGTTCCTCATTCTGAGAGTCGATCATCTCTACACACTGATTAATCCACCGCCACTGCAATGTGAACACAGTGCCACGGTTAAGGCGCGGAGGGCATCACACCGTCATCACCTCGCTCGGTTTAAGCATCTACACCGCATGAAATTTTTTGTTTTTGGAAAAGACAGTAAAGGGGGATTTTTTCGTTCTGCTTGTTGGAGCTGCTCGTCTGCTGAGTAACTAATAACAAACAAAAAACCTGAAACGTCCCTGCGTCACCACCATGACACCACTGAGGGTAAACAAGCACTAATGCTTGCAGTGTTGAAAAAACAATCAACACAATGCAGGCATGAAGATAGGAGCAAAAAGAAGGGTGCGGCGGAGACGAGGAAGAGGAAAGAGGAGGAGGAGGAGGAGGAGGTAAGCGGGAAGGAGGAAGCGCCGCTCCGGAGTCCGGAGAACGAGGCCTGTTTTCATTTGCTGCACAGACCTGTGTGTGTATTGCATCACGGCTGCTGGGACACACAGAACACGGGCAAGCTAATCACTAACTTGGATAAAAGTCCTTCGTGATCTGAGGAGTGCAACAGGAAGTAAATACACTTTTTTTCGGACATCTGGACCATTTCTGTAGAAGAACTGGGAAATCCCAAACCCCACAGCAAGCATGTGAAAGGAGGAGGAACGAAAGGACAAGAGGGATGGCAGAGCACAGGGACAGTTGGAGGGGTGGCAGGGTGGGGGGTGATGGGGGGTGCAGGAATGGCATGAGAGCAGACTCAAGAAAGAGAGGGAGAAAGAGAAGTTGAACTGTAACAGGAAATGAGATCGTACGAATGGAATTTCAGGCTGCGTCCAAGATGTAGTTTCAAAAGCAGCGGAGACTGAAGTCCGTGGCTCGAGCATTTTGTTGCGCGTTCTGCGATCACTGTGATCCGTTAAAAAAAAAAAACAACAGTTAAATTAGCCTGACGCTAGGCATTTTTGCAAACACGTCTGAGACTAGCGCTAATGTTAATGCTATTAATAGCGCCGAGCCCAGCTTTAAACTGAGGACAGACACTTGACACACATGGATGCTTTGTTCTGCTCTGTTGCCTGGGGGTATTTGTGAGGAGGAGGACGAGGAGGAGGTCATTAGGACAGCTCTGTCTGTAGGCATCGTGTCTCCCCCCCGACACTCTTTAATCTGCCTGATAATAACCGCAGTCATCTCTGGCTAAAGAGCGCGGTGATGGTTGGGATGAGTTGTGGTCGTGCGCCTTCGGCTCGGAGGGGATCTGTGGCAGCTGTTCGACAGACACTGCTTCATTTGCTGCGCTGCCTTTGTGAGGCACTGGGGAGAGGAAAATGTGTAAGACATCCTGTCAGGCTGTTTCATTTTATATGGAGAAGCGATGAGCAGCACAGCGCTGCCCAAATATAGGCATTCAGCTACTGTCGCCTGAATAAGGTCATGGCACCGCTGATAACCAAGCTGCTGGAAAAAAAAATTCTGCGTCACGAAATACATAACGACTCGATCCAAAACATCAGCTATCAAAATAGTGACCAGCGCCCCAGGGATTAAAAACATACAGAGAGCCACGATGCATGCACGGCGGTATGGCACTGATCGACTGAATTCACACAGTTAATGTTTCTCGTGTTCGCAAACGTCTGGAACGGCGTTCATGACACAGTCCTCGTGAGCATCAAACTCAGAAACAGGCCCGTGTGTTTGATGCAAAATTCATTGACTCAAAGGATCACAACAGGAAGTGGGTTTTGCGTTTCACGTGGCATTTCTTTACGCAGCTGAGATGAGCTGAGACGGTGAAACCCAATGACTGGCTTCAGGCCTGAGAGAAGATGAGAGGGGATGAGACGGAGTTATATTCTCTGCTAGTAGCCTGGAAGATCGGCAGAAATAGATACAGGAGCTTGGAGGGAGAGAGAGAGAGAGAGAGAGAGAGAGAGAGAGAGAGAGAGCAGACACACTGTCCATTCATAAAATTCCTCACAGCACTGGCTTTAAACGAATTCATGATCCACCAGGCAGGTCTCCCAGTTCAAGAAGCTTTGGGTTCCCTATAATGGGGTTCCTTCCTAAATCAGGCTTCGGAGAGCCTTGTAAGCCGCATCCACACCGGAACTAACGACCATGAAAAGTCAGTGAATGCCAGCGAAATGGGTACCGAGAGGCGAAATGTTCTCAACCGACGTGAAGTGGGCGGGTACAGATTTTCAACTAAGCAGGACTTTCGATGCGATTCAAGCCAAAACCAATCAGAGCTTAAAAGTTACGTTTGACTGACAGACGCTGCCAAACACTGAGTTCCCAAAAACTTTTTCCATAAGAAAACAACAAACATGAGTTTAATGATTCCGCCTATATCAACATGGACGAGCAGATCAATAATGAATACAGATATTTTACAAGGATAATAACCATCGATGCCAGGCTTGAGTCCATTTCCCGTGGGTACATATTTATATACAGTATGTGTAACTCTTCCCAGTTCATAATACACAAGAGTCTCTGTTCTATACTTGCCGTGTGATAATAATAATAATAATAATTATAATAATAATAAGCTATTTATTAGGGAACTAGCTAGATACTGCTTGTGGATGTACACTTCCTGTAGGAAACTAGCTGTTCACTGCTCACGGTTTCACTTGGAAACATTTGGAAGAGAGAAACATGCAAAAGGGTTACCTAGGCAACCAGAACTGGCCACGAGCAAGATTCAACACTTTTTCAAGAATGCAGCGCAGCAAATGATCCTAGGTCTGTATTTAAACAGACTATTACCACAGTAATGGTTTCACATTAGCAGATCCTCGGGAGTTTAGCAAAAGTGCTAGCAGATTGTCGAAGATGAGTTTTTATGTCGCTACTTTAACAGACTTGAGAACTGACTGAGAAGATCTGGTGGTTTACATGAGGCCCTGATTGAATCAGCAGACTTTCATTTGCATCTGCGATGAAAAAAAGTAGACGTGTTGCAGCTGATTTGTAAAGAACAATCACAGCAATGTGCTTATATCATGTGAAAGGCAGGAGGAAATAATGTATAATTTGTTTTTGCATGTGCCAATTGTTCTTCACAGACACGGTGACCTCAGATGTCAAAAAAAACTAACTTGAGATTCAGACTGAAACTGAACCGTGTGAGATTTAATTATTGATATTGTGCTCATTTTGTACTGTGTTCAAGACACGAATGGATCAAAACTGAGTCTGTTCTTAAAGAAGGTGTTAATGAAAACCTTTTCAGGGTCTCTGCTTAGATTTGGTTAGAACTGAAGTGTATGTAGCTAACAAAATAAAATGTGAAATTATGGTTTAATATTGATATCCTGACAAATAAAAACACAATGCACGATATGGTTCAAATATATTGGGATTTATTCTATCTGTACCCCTGGATATGAACAATCGCACGTTCTGATTGGCCAATCTACAACTATATACTATATACAGTAGAATCTCATTAACATGCGCTTCTTTTAAATGCGTTTCCTCTTAATAAGCGCCCACCCCTTGGACCCAAATTTGTAACATAGGGGTGAACAAAAAGTGCATTTTTAAAAAAAAATTCACTGAAATGGACCATATTAGAGCAACATGATGGCATTCTGCTTTGATCCATGGCAGCGTTCACGCCTAAACACAAGCGCATTCACCCCTGAATATTAGCTAAAATATATAAAATATTAGCAAAAATGCTAAAATGTGGTAAAAACTGTACTATATATTACATATACTACATATATCAGTTCATATACTATTAGTAACTACATCACTACAGGAAAAAAATAAAAGCAGGCGGCCAGGTCTTCTGTTATTCCACAAAAGCAACAAATATGATTTGATTTGTAAAAAATGAAAAAATGAAAAAAAAATTTTAATTATTTTTAAGAATTAGACTCTCCCCCACCCCTCCCAACAAAAAGTGTGTCATGAAACCCAGGGGCGGTAAGCGAGCGCAACTCTGTGGCAAGCTAAAAGGGAACCCTAACTGGCTAGTGAGGTGAATGAGACGCCAAGCATAAATAATCTTATGTTATATTTTCTAAAATTCGAGTAAAATAATAAAAATTTTTATTTCTCACAATCCTATAAGTGTGGACAGAAAAAAAAAAGAGTTATTTCACTCGATCTCGTCAGTGCATATTCGACTCAAGTTCGCGTAATTACTATTAATATGAATTCATAGATTCATTTTTCTTTAACGTTTTAGGGTCGCGGGGAGGTTAGAGCCTATCTCAGCCGACTCTGGGAAAAGACAGGGTACATCCTGAACAGCTCGCTAGTCCAATATGCACACATAGACACTCTCACTTACCAAGGGGCAATTTGGATCAATGTGAATGTCTTTGGACTGTGGAAGGAGTGTGGAAGGAGTACCCAAAGAAAACCTACGCAAGCAAGGGGAGAACATGCACACGTGCGAATTCCACACAGAATAAATAAATAAATAAATATATATATATATATGTAATTGTAATATATTTTTTTATAAGATATAAAAAAAATATATTGTTGTAGACATTATAAAGTATATTTTTTTATAATTACTGTATTGTAAAAAATCTGGATCATTCTTATTATTAAATCATCATCGTTATTAAAACCTTCTGTAAATATCATACCTGCTTTGTGGTTGAACTAATTTGCATGTACGTTTGCTGATCATGCGGTGATTGCTGGGTTCAGTCGCTCATTATGCATGCAAAATAAATGTATTTGCATTGACTTCGCCCTGTCTGTAAAGCAAATATGATCAGTAAAATGAATTAACTGATCCCGTTTACAACTACGAGGAAATCTTTACTGCGTGGACCATTCATATATTAACGACATACAGTAATTTTATTCGGTCATGGGTGTGAACTACCGTCCTCCGTGATTCAACAGCCACCCCCTGAGATTTTGGGGAAACTCTGTTGGCCAGCTGCCAGTGAAGCCATGTGGAAGCTGAGATCACTTCCTTCCTGTGAAATGAATGGAGTTCTCCCCTTAAACCAGAATCGAGGGGCAACACTATGTGTTAGCTAAACCGTGATGACGTCCTCAATGTGAAGTCTAATCCCGGAACAGTTAACTTTCAGCGTATCGGTCTTTCTGTGTAGGTGTGTAGGTATAGTGTTGCATTGCACCACGCTTCCACGCTATAGCACAGGTTCTAGCGGTCGTCATGAGCTATTTTTAACCCTGTTGTGCTGACGTGGTGTTCTTGACTCCGAGGAACTCCTAAAAGCATTCGGGACGCAAAACACATTTTCATGTGCAAATGACTGCAGCCAGGGTAATAAAAGTCAAAGGATTTATTTATTTTTATTTTTTTTCAACAGGACGAGGCTGTAGTTCTGGCCCTCCACAATGCTGGCGAAAAAACAGAGCTTTCCATTTCTGCTTGAGGTCTGAGGACACAAGCAGCTCGTCAAAACCACAGTATTCTGACTGTAGGAAGTCGAGCCCTGCCATGTACACTTTCGTTTATCTGAATGCAGCCTTTTGTTTTGACTCGACTGTATGCTACACAGTCATTCCAGACTTTTTCACTCGGTAATGAACGATCGATTTCTCCGTCCTGAAAATGTCACTGTGCGATGTGCAAGCAATGTACTGTGTAATGTGTACACGTTCTACGTGGAGAACCCTGAAAGAACCTTTTCTTCTCGTTGCACTTTCCTCAGTGATCCAACAAGTTAGCAAGCTTTTAGATGAACTGTTGGCCAGCGTCCAGGAAGGCCATGTAGACACTGGGAACACTTCCTTCTCTTGCCTTCTGTAATTCAACCCCTGACTAAGCGGCATGTCCGACTCCCTCCTGTGTCTTCACTAAAGCCCCTTCTACGAACCTGCCCCCTAACACCCACATGTCTCTCAGCTCGTTTTTCCCCCTCAGCTTTACGCAATCACATTCACTCACTTTGTTAAGCCCTTTATCATTCTCAGGAACACATATGGATACCAATACGCCCTGGATGGGACACCAATCTATCAGGCGGCGACATGCACACACACACGCAGTCACAGCTGCGCCGCAATCCACCTTGTTAGCGATGTAATGAAGTCCATACTAATCTATTTGCACTCACTCTGACTCATTTGCTGAACAGCTTGCCAGACCATCACAAGCCGACACAACCGCAACCATTCACACTCACACTCCTACCTAGGGGCAATTTGGAGCGACGATTTAGCCTAACGTGGATGTCTTGTGACTGTAAGAGGAAACCGGAGTACCCGGAGGAAACCGGTGCAAGCACGGAGAGAACATACAAACTCCACACAGAAATGCCCGAGCCCGGGACCCGAACCCGCTACCTTTTTGCTGTGAGGCGGACGTGCTAACCACCACATCACCATGCCGCCTTGATCTATTTACATGAGTAATGAAAATGAATATTCCGCTATTTCCTCCATTTACATGCTCGGATTAGGGTGAGCATTAGTGTAGTTGGTTTGTGTACAGCGAAGAGCACAAAGCACTCTATACATGTCCAAAGAAGATTCCTAACACCCGAACAATATCATCATTTCTCACGTCTTAATCAGAAGATGTTACATTCAAAATATCCAAATGGAAAATGCTGCTTATATAAAACTGCACCAAATTCGGAAGAAACATGGAATATTAATGTGTATGTAAAAATACAGTGTTTCGTCAGTCCTTCAGTCCTTACTAAACTCTATTGACCCACAGTCAATCCACGTGAAAGAAGTATGAAGGTGGATAATAGACTTCTGCTGATTTATTCATGTGTACACCTGAAACCTTCATACATACCTGAAAACCTGACAAGGCACCAGGAAGTCATTCAGACTTCATTTTCCTTAGAACTGGAATTTTAAATGAGGTAAAATAGGTAGGTGAGCGGCATGATAAAGACGAGGTTTAACTTCATGCAAATTAAAAGTGAAGCAATGCGCTGCTACAATACGACAGGAAGGGCGGTGGTGAAGTACATAACAGAGGTGACATCAAATACACACCCATCAGTCATAATATTAAAAACATTATGAACACAGAGAGGAGAAGAGAATGGCACCGATTATCTTGTTACAGTATCACACTCAGTTCTCGAAGTTGATGTGTTGTAAGCAGGAAAAATGGGCAAGTAGTCGGACTGGAGTGACTCTGACAAGAACAACTCTGTGATGTCTAAATGACTGGGTCTGTTCGTCTACAAAACAGTAGGCCTTGTGGGGTGTTCCTGGTATGCAGGGGTAAATACCTACCAAAAGTGGTCCAAAGAAGGACTAACAGTGAACTGGCAAGAAGGTCATGGGTGCACAAGGCTCAGGGATGCATGTTGGGACTGAAGGCTAGTACGTTTGGTCTGATCCCACAGCTACTCAGGAGCTACTGTAGCACAAACTGTTGACACTGTTAATGCTGGTTATTATAGAAAGGAGTCAGAACACAATTACACTGCAGTGCAGCCAGCATATGGTGCTGCCTAGCTACAGACCAGTCAGATGGTTTTAATGTTATGGCTGATGCTCGTATATCATTTTTAACAATTTTATTCAATTATCCCAGATTTTTCTGCAAAATAGGAAGTGAAACGATTAGATATAATCATTTATTCATTCATTCGTTTTCTAAGTCGCTTAATCCTAATTAGGGTCGTGGGGAGGCCTGCACCTATCTCAGCCGACTCGGGCCGAGGGCCAACAAACACACAACTGTTCACACTCACCCTCACACCTGGGGGCGATTTGGAAGAGCCGATCAGCCTACTTTGCATGTCTTTGGACTGTGGGAGGAAACCGGAGCGCCCGGAGGAAACCCACGCAAGCATGGGGAGAGCATACAGCCTCCACACTGCAACGCCCGATCCGGGGAATCAGTCCCAGGCCTTGTTGCTGTGAGGCGGACATGCTAACACTGTGCGACCTACATATAATCAAACGATATAATAGAAGTGACAAGGATGATGTATGGGTACATCTCATCCTGCACTTTTATTACTGGACAATCTGTGTGCTTATACAGAAATGCAAAGCTGTCTTTATGAAATCCAAACGCAAGTTCCACATGTTCCACGCCTAACCCAGTCCGATTGCCCCAGCTCTGATCCAGTAGACACTATTATAACCCTCACTATTGGTCTCATCTCCTGTATCATCAAAGCAAGAGGCTGAAAGCTGTAAATGTTAAGAATACACTGTACATACGGCATCTCTTGACTGTTACGGCACTAATCGCACTAGGCAGATCAGGGAAACTATGGCACCTGAAACTAAGCGTGCACATCACCGATGTACAGCCTTCAAACAAAAAATCCCAGCCTGAAAAATCTCAGCTTGTCCATTTATGGAAAGTGAAGATGACATCAGCCCTGTATGCCCTTTTCGTCCCTTCCTCAGTGATCCAACGAGTCCTCGAGGTTTTGGATTAACTCTGTTGGCGAGCGTCCAGGAAGGCCATGTGGACACTGGGAACACTTCCTCCTCTTGCCTTGTTTCTCCCCCTGAAGTACATACGGGGAGTTGATTCTCACGTACTGCAATTCAACCCCTGACTAAGCAGTGTGCTCGACTCCCTCCTGTGTCTTCACTGAAGCTCCTTCTACGAACCTGCACCTTCTTTAAAACCCGTCTTCCACACTCGCACGTCTCACAGCTCACTTACCCTCAGCAAAGTTTTTTCAGCAAAGACATCAAAAGTTTGGTGATTGATTTAAAATATATATATATATATAAAGGAAACAGCATTAAAGCATTCAGACTCTTGGTGTGAAAGTCAATCGGATTCCATCTGCTTGACGTTATTCCGAGTCGTACCCGCGTACACTGAAAACAAGCTGCCTGGAGCAGCTTTGCAGTTCCTTCGAGCTATCCGGCGTGCTTTGCCTTTTCCTCCCTGCACCCCCTACCAGAAGCTCCCGACCCCTTAGATGCTTCCTCCAGACAAACGTTCCCTCAGGAAACCGGGCCGACAACTCTGGATCCGGTAGCAAAGAAAATTAAACACCTCTCCTTCCCGACACAGGCTGAAGAAAATGAGCAGAAATTGTTGACCTGATTGTTTGATCCTGAATGGAACAGAATGAACACAAAGCAGACGTAACCATAAGTCATGTTTTTGTTCTTCTGAACAGCTGTGAGCCCCGCGAAGGACCACCTTCGCCCAGCGTCGGCTGAGATAGGCTACGCCTCCCCGCGACCCCATGCAGGATTAAGCGGATCGGCAAATGGCTATATGAATGAATAGCGATGGGCAACCATTTACTCCACACCACTGTTTACGTAACAGTAATTACACTGTTATTAACAGTAGTACTAATAATTATATTACGATGGCTGCTATTATGATCATTAGAATTGTACACACTTTCTTTCCCAAACCTGGGACGGTGCGTAGTGTATCGGTAAACACCCCCGTCCTCCTCTCTGACACGGACAGTAAGCAAATACACTAACAGTTCATGCAAAATATCAACAGGAAACCCTGACAGGCAGTTTTCTGCTCGCTGATAGCATCACAACACAAACACACACATGCATACACACACACACACACACACACCTAGTAAAAGAATTGAGATTTCGCTTAGAAAGGGTGTGTCTCACAACTGTGCAATAACCCCAAACACTCGCAACATGATTTCAGTCACAGATGATGCCCACTTCCTGCAGCGCAAACCGTCTTTACGCAACTGGAAAATTTTTTGCAGAACGGATGCGATTTATAAAACTTTGGTTTCATAAGCGCGGTGGGAAATAAATCCAGATCCATACACCTGAATGAAGTACTCCATCAAATCCAGCACGTGTCATGGTGAAGTTTAGTGGAGAAATGCAATGATTTGCAGAGTAAGAGTTGATCTTAAACAACCATGAATGAAAAAGTGTAAGAACATTGTTGTGGTTTATTGGTATGCTCATTAGCGATCACATGAGACGTACAGTGTACAGTGTCTGCTTTATCGGGTGATGTGAGGTGCTACAGTAAACCAAGAATATCAATATAGGGTATTACAAGCTCTGATAGTTCAATATACAGGGTGGGGGTTTTTTGGGTCACCCTGTACAATAGATGGTGTATAGTTTTATTTTTATTGTCACAAAGAGACTAATACAGATCTACAAGGATGATGTAGCCTGGAGTGCATCTGGTTGCTGCAGATATCTTCTAAATGATTTCAGTCTTTCATGCAGATGCAGTTTTAATGCACACACATGCATGGCACATGGATGAGCAGGGCATGCTTTTGTGGTAAAATATATACAGATGTAAGTCAGTGCATCATGCTGGGAGTTTGTGCACTGCACTGTGCACTGGCTCATTGTGGGGTTGCTATACAATACTATATACACACACACACACACACACACACACATGTCAATGTAGAGACTGGGATTTAGTAGAATCTCCATTTCTACCAGTAGAGACTCTGATCACAATCTGTACTGGTAGAATCTCCTATCTTAATTACCAGTAGAGACTCCAGTGGCAATCTGTACTGGTAGAATCTACAATCCTAATTACCAGTAGAGACTCAAATTGCTCTTCCAGTAGAGACTCCAACTGCAATCTGGTTTGTGTGTATATATTTATATATATTTTTTGTATTGGACCAGTTTTTTATTGGACCTGTTTTTTATTGGACTAGTTTTTTATTGGACCTGTCCCAAACTGCACCTGTCTGCTGTGGTGTGCTAGCAGTGCGCGAAAATGGTATTCCACCCCAACAGGGCAGTTGTCGCTCAGTGGTCAAGGCGGTGGGTTACTGATCCGAAAGTCAGCGGTTCGATCCCCACTATCACCACTGTTGGGTCCTTGAGCAAGGCCCTTAACCCTCAATTGCCCAGTTGTCTAAAAATGACAATTGTAAGTCTCTCTGGATGAGAGCGTCTGCCAAATGCTGTGAATGTAGATGTAAATCTTGGCGCACTGCTAGCAGACAGATGCAGTTTGGGACAGGTCCCATAACCAAAAAAAAAAAAAGAAGCAGGTAAATACATTGTCATGACAATAAGATGTACTGGCTGTTTTCAACCTCAGGGAAGGAACAGTTCGGATTGAATTCAGGTAGAGTCCACTGAATAAAGGACCAGTGAAGGAAACAGATTCTCACAATCACACAAACAAACACAGCGCGCGCGAGGATGTTTTCATTAAGCTTACCATGTTATGTTTTTTTCTCTCATTCATGATGTTTGCACTCTAACACACACACACACTCACACACACTCTCTCTCTCTCTCACTGGACATCCGGCGCTGCGCGAGCGTGTGCTTTGAATTAAAATATGGAAAAGTGGTCTCGCGCTCGACGGTTAACGCTCGAGCTTCCCTCAACCGTTAACGGAAAGCCGTTAGCTATCGTTCAGTCAGCTAGGACTCCCTACCACCACCGAAACCCTTTACGGCGACTTACCTATTTTAATTTTGACACTCTGGAACACTCGAAGACCTTCCTCCTCGACCGCCATGCTCGCTCTCTGGAGGTTTATCGCGTTTGGAGACGTTCCTTCACGGAGTCGGGACTCTCCAACAGCCGCGCGGGGAAGCACGAGCCCACCGTCCGACTGCTCAGCCTGGAGCGGCTCTCAGCGAGGGGCGGGGCTATAACCGTAGCAGCTGCTCTTCGGATTGGGTAGTCGGTAATGACGTCGCGCTAGGGGCGGTCCGCAAGTGTATAAAGAGCGCACTTAAGGAAGGTGAGCAGGTAAGGAAGTGGGTGCTTACATCCAGGACGGTGTGTCATGGCAACGAGGCTCTTATTCATCCCTTCTTTCATTCATTCCTTCATCCATTCATCGTTAAGAAAAGTTTTATCCTTGTCGGGGTCAGTAGGTAGGGATTCAGCCTCAAATATTAATTCGTTTACTCGGGTTGCAGGGAGGCCGGAGCCTATCTCAGCCGACATCGGGCGATGGTACACCCTGAACAGCTCACTAGTCCATCGCAGGGCATTTACCCTCAACTATTCATTCATTTGCTATGGTTGCAGGGAGGCCGGAGCCTATCTCAGCCGACACCGGGCGATGGTACACCCTGAACAGCTCACCAGTCCATCGCAGGGTATTTAGCCTCAACTATTCATTCGTTTACTAGGGTTGCAGGGAGGCCGGAGCCTATCTCAGCCGACACTGGGCGATGCTAGGGTACACCCTGAACAGCTCACCAGTCCATCGCAGGGTATTTATCCGTAACTATTCATTCATTTACTAGGATTGCAGCGAGGCCAGAGCCTATCTCAGCCGACACCGGATGATGGTACACCCTGAACATCTCGCCAGTCCATCACATGGCATTTAGCCTCAACTATTTATTCATTTACTAGGGTCACAGGAAGGCTGGAGTCTATCTCAGCTGACACTGTGCGATGCCAGGGTACACCCTGTACAGCTTACCAGTCCATCGCAGGGCATTTAAGCCTCAACTATTGATTCATTTACTAGGGTTGCAGGAAGGCTGGAGTCTATCTCAGCCGACACTGTGCGATGCCGGGGTACACCCTGTACAGCTTACCAGTCCATCGCAGGGCATTTAAGCCTCAACTATTGATTCATTTACTAGGGTTGCA
>JBCNYH010000009.1:19193947-19211623 GCA_039654325.1 Tandanus tandanus
CACCCCTAGGTGTGAGTGTGAGTGTGAATGGTTGTATGTGTGTTGGCCCTGCGATGGCCTGGTGAGCTGTTCAGGGTGTACCCGCCCTCGCCCAGAGTCGGCTGGGATGGGCGCCAGCCTCCCCGTGACCCTAATTAGGATTAAGCGGTTCAGAAAATGAATGAATGACTTATTACATTGCATTAAAATGGAGACAAATTAATATTTCTTAACAAAATACCAAGTTTGTACACATTTTGTAGACTTTCTTACAACATGCAGTGCTTTCTTCCATCTGAATGACCGGAACTTGATAGTGATTTGATTTATAGCAAATTTCTACTGAAGATTTCCACTGAAACTGAACCTTTTTGAAAACTAGTTCAAAATCCTTATCATTATGTGATGTGATTGAACTTTTCATAGCCTAGAAAGTTGTTTGAATCTTGTGTGTATGTTTATTGATTGTTGTTGTGCAGGGGAGTGGTGGATACGTCCGAGAGCGGAGATTTGGCGTCCTGTTCCGTGCTCAGTTCCTACAGGGAAAGGCAGGAGTACGCTACGTTAGGAGATGCCGAGATGCTCAATTACTCCATGAACATCTATGATGAGGGCAATACTCTGTGTATTGTCACCAGTGGAGGTTAGAATGTTATTAAGAGCAAGTACAGTGTATATATTCTTCTCATTGTTGGACTACCTGTGAATGAATCAGTAAGAGTCATGATGTGCATAATGTCTGTCTGCTTGTCCTCGCACCTGGGTTTACAATCGGCCCACCTTATTATTAATAAAGGAAACGAAGTTAAAGTAACAAGCATCGTGATGTTTTTTTTTTTTTTAATATATATACACATACATACATGCCTTCTTGCATGATCATTTATGAAGCTCTCTAAGTCTTCATTGGTGAGTTTTTGGCTTTGCAGGTGCTCATGGGACTCACGTCGCCAGCATAGCGGCAGGTTACTTCCCAGAGGAGCCAGAGAGAAATGGCGTGGCCCCTGGTGCCCAGATCTTGGCTCTAAAAATAGGGGATACTCGCCTGAGCACGATGGAGACAGGAACAGGCCTGATCCGTGCGGTAGGACCTGACAGCGTTGGTTTTTCATGTTCTGAGGCCACTCCTTCTAGCATTTTTGTAAACCGTCTGACTTTCAGGAATTTCAAATAAATTTAAATGTAATAGAAAGTCCAGCTGACTGGGCATTGTGTTATTATTATTATTATTATTATTAGTAAACCCATAGTCTTATCACTCAATGTTGAATACAAATTGAAATCTAATGATCCGGATTAATTTATATAGATTAAAGTGAAATCAATTCAGTTTCGTTATCATCTATTTTATTTTTCAGATTTATATTTGTTTGTGGTGGCATAGTGTCTCAGTGGTTAGCACTGTCTCAAAGACAGAAGGTTCCCGGTTCAAATCTCAGCCACGGGCCTTTCTGTATGGAGTTAATATGTTCTCCCTGTGCTTGCATGGTTTTCTTCCGGGTACTCTGGTTTCCTCCTAGCACATTAGGTCAACTGGCTACACTAAATTGCTTGTAGGTATGAAAGTGAGTGTGAATGGGTGTTCGTATCTGTGTTAGTCCTGTGCTAGACTGGTGACCTGTTCAGGGTGTAGCCCACCTCTCGGCCAAAGTCAATTGGGATGCGATCCAGCTTCCCCCATGACCCTGAGTGATAAGGGGTGAAGATGGATGGATTGCTGTATTTATTTGCATATTGTCTTTTCATTGGGATTTAACAGTTAGTTATCATAACAATGTGAATTCCTTGTAGTATTCTGATTGTACCTCATGTTGCTCTTTGTAGATGATCGAGGTCATTAACTACAAGTGTGACCTTGTGAACTACAGCTATGGGGAGGCAACCCACTGGCCAAACTCAGGGTGAGTATGTGTACAGCTTACTGATAGCTCTCTATATAGCAGGTTCTTATACTGAACAGTCATTTCCTTAAAATCTGTTTTAGATCAAGAAGTCAGTTTTAGTCTTTCAGCAGACGAAACACTCTGCACGTGAACATTTGAGCTGTTTCTGGTTTACTGTGTGGCGTTTATCATCAGAACTTTAATAATTTATGGACGTGTAACATGTCACTGTTTATCTATGTGCAGTGTTACTAAACCACAGTAATTCAAAGAAAGGTCAAGGTGCGTCAATGTTCTTACTGGAAGTAAACAAAGGAGGCTGCGCTGAGTGTTTCGATCACCAAAAGACTAAACAGACTCTCAGTCTAAAACGAATTCTCCTTCTGCATCTTTAGCTGGCTGCTTATATCCTGCATCAAAAATCCTGGACACCTTAATTCATTTACTGCTGTCATACTTGTGAAATTATAGGAGACCAGTGAGTTGACTTCAGTGTCCAGTAATTGTTTCCCCCATCGCGAGGCGTACACACGTCTTGTTAACACTCTGGTTCTTTAAGGATTTATTTCATATTTATTTTGAATGGTCCTTACGGCACGCCCTATCATCCTATCGCTACTTTTTCAAGGTCACAGAGGTCCATTTATTTTATTTCATTGCGTTTTTTTTTTTTTATCGGTTTCTAATTCATACCTGTTATACTTAGTGTCAAGGTCTTCAAGCCTATTGAAACTGGGTCACCTTGACCTAATTTCAAGGTCACAGGGGCCATGTGAAATATGCACATCGTCATGTAAACAGCCAGATATGGAAAATTTAGCCAAGGATTGTTTATTTATACCAGATACACCGATAAACATGCCTGTTAACCTTGGGTTGCAGGGGTCAAAATGAGTAAATTTACATGATACTAAGTGTGCCTTTGACGAAGTGGGGGATAAACCTAGTGTTCTATGACAAGCACGCATTTCTAGTTTCCCATATATATATGCTCCAATGGTGTCCTAATAAATAAAATTAAAGTCTAATAATGGGTGAAATATCCGAACTTTAAAGATAAGCTAAGACTTTTGTAATTTGTCATGACAGAAGATTCATCATGATCACTTTGACCTGCCTGTGAGCTGGTGTGATATTGCATTAATAAAACGTTTTTTGTTTTTTTTAATTGATTATGTTTTTAGGAGAATCTGTGAAGTAATCAGCGAGGCAGTGCAGAAACATAACGTTATGTACGTGTCGAGTGCCGGGAACAACGGGCCATGTCTGTCCACTGTGGGATGTCCTGGAGGAACCACGAGTAGTGTCGTAGGTCAGTTACACAGTGGCTTTCTGAATCCGTGCAGAAATATTTTAAATGGCAGGACTGAGATTCAATGAAGACCAGCCTTCACAGTGAGCAGAGCTCCAGGCTGCATCTTTATTAAACCCTTATTCTTTCTAGGTGTCGGTGCTTATGTTACACCCGACATGATGGTGGCGGAATATTCGCTGAGGGAGAAGCTGCCTCCCAACCAATACACGTGGTCCTCAAGGGGTCCCAGTACTGATGGAGCTCTGGGTGTTAGCATCAGTGCACCTGGTGGAGCCATCGCCTCTGTACCCAACTGGACTTTACGTGGCACGCAGCTGATGAACGGCACCTCCATGTCCTCTCCCAACGCCTGTGGAGGCATCGCGGTCGTACTCTCAGGTAGAAAGATCAGACCGATGCTTGTTTTGATAAAGTTCCCACCGTTCTCTAATGCTGGTTGCAGGTTTGCAAGGCGATATGTGACTTTAGACCAGTTGTGCATTTACATTTTCTTAATGAGTTTGTTTTTTGGGTTGAAAATAGTGTGTGTATGTGTGTGTGCAGGTCTGAAGCAGAATGGGATGCGACCGACAGTTGCAGCAGCGAGACGCGCTTTGGAAAACACAGCTCAGAAAGTGGATGATATTGAAGTGTTTGCACAGGGTCATGGCATTATTCAGGTACAGAAGTTCTCTCTCTCTCTCTCTCTTTCTCTCTGTCTCTCTCTCTGTTTTGATGTATGTGTCTCTGCTATAGGTGGAAAAGGCATTTGACTACCTCATGCAACATGCTTCCACGCCCACAAGTAACCTGGGCTTCACGGTTACTGTAGGGAACCAGCGGGGCATCTACCTCAGGGACGCCGTCCATGTCTCCACTCCCTCTGATCACGGAGTTGGCATCGAGCCAGTCTTTCCTGAAAACACTGGTAAGAGGCACTAAAGTTGAATATTAGTGGAGCGGGACACCATACTTAAGAAACCATGAAGTTGATTTCAAATGGCTGGATGTCCGTCTGGTGTCCGTACACATCGCAGTGCTGATTGGTTGTTTTGCGTCAATGCCGATTGGCTGTCGTGCATCGCTGAGTTGCACGACGGCGGTCATAAAGGACGATGAAACCCGCCTAAGGATAACATAATGAATCAGTTTTAGTAATCACAGTGTAAATGCCCAAAGTTATGATGCGAACCCAGGCTCGGACACCTAACAGAGACACCTACTGGGAGGTTTGCATGTAGGCAGTGCCAGTCACATTGCAATATTAACAGTGTTTCAAGAGATGCATAATAATCTTCTGTGATCAGTCTTCACTGATTGACTGTCGCTCCATGACAGACCAAGCTGAAGCTAGCCACCAGGGTTTTTTTCACTGTAGCCTGCACTATTGGCACTAGATAAGGTTTGATGATCAGTGCAGGAAAAGAGAAAGCAAAGTGAACATAGCAAGTGGGTACAGTAAGCAAAAATTGCTTATGTGATAATTTTTGCAAAGCGTGGGTCAACTAGATTGTTGAAGAGTGGCATGAAAATGGTAGCTAGGCTAGTTTCATCTGATGTTGCATACTGCTGAGCTAAGTTTAGATTTAATTTTAAATAGCAAATTTAGAGACTAATTGATGGCAAATTAATTACTGTACTGCTTTTTCTACTTCTTTTATTGATTTATGCACATACAATATATTCCATGCAGCTCCAAAACATGCTTGTTAGCCCTCAGGCATAAACTCTACAGGGTGTTCAGTTAATGGCAAGTGATGAGAAATTGGTGCTAGCCCTTCATTTCCAGCTATTAGCAGATACAGATTTCCAAAGTGCAGTTTCCTCGATTTCTGATTGGCCCATTTGCCTTTAATTCCATTGCACTTGAGTTCCTCTGTTTTGGTTGTTTTGTGATTCTCGTTCACACCTGATATTATCCTGTGCCCTGGGTGATCATATCTCTTGAGGTTGGATATCCAACCTGCCATCAGCCCTCATCTTTCTGAGCTTTTCCGTACATTTGACACGTATGACCCCAGGGAGTTTTCTATCCTCATGTGTTTTGTAATGTGTGGCACAGCATAGCAATGAACATACTGACTAACCTGGGAGGATCCACATTTGTTCCCTGCAGACTCCCCACTCGAGCCCCTTGCTGATGGGCCTGTGTGATCCTTGTGTATGTGACTGATTGCTTGTGTCTGTCTCCTAGAAAACTCCGTACGAATATCGCTACAGTTGCACCTGGCACTTACATGCAACGCGCCGTGGGTGCAGTGCCCCTCTCACTTGGAGCTCATGAACCAGTGCCGCCATGTTAATGTACGTGTCGACCCACAGGGACTTCGAGAGGGCCTGCATTACACTGAGGTACTGATGTTCTGCACATAAATTTCTATCTACTTACAATATTAGCCCAAAAATCTACATGTAGGCATTTAACCTTAGCAGTGAATTGAAAGGGTTGCTCAGGGTCTATTGATAAATGGTTTAAGGCACCAAAAATACAATCAAATTACAGAAACACTTTGAGCTTTGTGCTATTTGTGTACTGCTTTTTACATTTTTTTTATACATCCCTAATGAGCAAGCCTGTAGTGATGACAATAAGGAAAAGGTCCCTCAGACAACATGTGGAATAAATCCCTGAGAGCATCCAGACTTGATCGAAGCCCATCATCATTTGGCTGCCACCAGATAAAAATATAAATTGCGTAGTAGGAAATGAACTATAATGGAACTGTAATTGTCTTCTTTGATCTGTAATGGTAATTGTAGTTCTAAATCATTATAGTAAAAAAGTTTATATCAACAGTCAAATAATCTTTCACAGTTTGAGTGTATATTTACTGTAGGTCCATATCAAACATCAGCAGGAGCGAGGGGTTACTAAGATGAAAACTCGAGCCAGCAAAATGAGGATGGATCACAAGGTTTAGAGAGAAGGGATGTTTCCCAGGGGTGGTTCCCATGTTTTATTTAAATCAAAAGTTCACTAATTTATATCTGAGTTGTTAGTATCTTTGAGTTGTTTACTATCTTTATACTTTTTTTTTTTTTTTTTTGTCGTTATCTTGCCTTTATATGAACTGATGAATTCACATCCTATTCTCGTGATCTTGCAAATGGATTCTAATTAGCGGCCTTTTCAAACAGACTAATGCAAACTGTCAGATGGATTTTAGCATCATCCAACTTTGAAAATGTAAGTTAAAACCACCTGATAATGAAAACATGAATATGATCATATGTTTGGGAGGCTTGCTTTTCATCTCACTTTAAGTGTGAGTTTCAAGATTAGCCTGGTTTTAGATTTGTGGCTAAAACATTTGAGTTTGCTGTTGTAGCAGGTAAACAGCCTGCAGAAGTAGTACTCAATGGCACAATAATTGTCTACCACCTTAAAGATGCGGTTTATCTTACTCATTAGAGAGACTGCAGAGACTGGTGCTACAGCTTTTTCTGGATAGATATATTATGTCATGGCGTTGCTATATATAAAAAAGCCTGCACCTTTTGATCTAAGTAGGCGTGTTGGATCATAACCAACAAGAAGTTTGCTTAGAGAATATGGAGTGAGATCTTTCAGTGCTTTATAGGTAAAAAGTAGTATTTTATACTCGGTGCGAAATTTAATTAGGAGCCTGTGCAATGTGGATAAGATTGGGGTGATATGCTTTTATCTTCCGGTTCTGGTTAGGACTCTTGATGCTGTACTCTGGACTAACTGGAGCTTGTTAATGCACATTAGATCGTCCAGACAGTAACACATTACAATAATCTAATCTAGAGGTAAAAAAAGCATGAACGAGTTTTTCTGCGTCATATGACCTCATATTTCTAATCTTACCAATATTTCTGAGATGAAAGAAGGTTATAGGAGTAATATCTACATTTTATACACATTACACTAAACACCTGATCAGTAATAAGTTCATTAAAGTGAAATGAAAATCAAGCCTTCCAAACTCTTCTGTTAAACATGAACCTATGTATATTTTAATTATCAGTATGTTTTTAGTTGTAATCTGCTAAAATATGTTTGATCCTGGCATTAGTCAGTTTGAAAACACCGCTGTTTCACTTTCACGAGAGCACAAAATTGCAAGAACAGGACGTTAATCCGTCAGTTCATATAAGGCAAGTTAATGGCAATAATAACAGTATACAGATATTAAACTAACAAATCAAATATTAACTAATGAACTTCTGAATAAAATAAAACTTGACACTACTACGATTCATATGCACTTCCATTTAGATATATTAAGACAAACGTGCTCTCCTACATATAAAAGAAAGAATACCACACCCTGTATTAATACAGTTAGAAACTATGTATGTAAGCTTTTATTAAGTTTGGCTTTAATTTTCTTCTAGGCTGGATACCTTCCAGTTTCTCATCAGTACTTTTTGAAGTCCTAAATGACGTACAAGGGTTTGTTTTTTTTAAATGGGGAAATGAGGTGACTGTCGAAGCCCAAAAGCTTTTAAAGCTAAATGAAAGTAAAGTGACTGAAGCTTGGAATATTTTATAAATAAATAAACAAGACATAAATAACAAAAACCTTTTAGGAGTACTCATTTATTTCAGTTTTCTGATTCACAAAACACCCTAGATGATCAGTCTTTTACATGTACATTTACCATGTAATCAGCTGTCTATAGAACAGCAACCTTGCAGTTCCAAAAATCTTTAGAAAATAGAACCATTTTAAACAGAACTTAACCAATCTCACAGTTGCAATCACAGCATCTAACACCGAATCGCTTCCTGTGTTGTTTTTACGCTGAGATGTTTTCCGAGGTTTTGAGCGTGGTTTTTCAAAAATTGTGGCAAGTGAATAACTTTCTTGGATAACTTTCCTGCGTGAATAACTTTCTTGGAGAGCCTGCACTCGCCTCTAAACTTAAGATAACCAGAAAGAGCTTTCTATCACCAGAGCGATTTCAGATTTCTCAGCGGGTGTCACAATGAGGAGAGCAAATCTGTTCCACACGTGAAGCGGAGACAAACGGTGCTCCCGTGGGCGAGTCTCAGCATTAGCTTTGGCTTTGGGAGAATACTGCCGAGTCGTCACCTGTTTACCCCTCTGCGGGGACTCTGATGCTGGAGGTGGGGGGTTACTATCTCTGCCTAAGGTACCCAGACTTGCAGTTTCAGAAACAACGCCACTCTTGTTCTCACAAAGCCCTCTAAAGTCTGGTTGCGCATCTCCTAATGCTACAATATTCTCTGTCTTAGATACATTTATTGCTAATGGCCGAGTAAGAATTGCTAAACATTTTGCGCTCAACACATATAACAAGCTAGAGTAAGAGCAAGAATGTTTGCCATGATGCTAAAAACCAAACCTTAGTCAAAACATTTGGTGATAGCAGAGTACCGTTGATTCCTTCCTGTTGCCTTGAAGAAAAATGTATGTATGAAATAACTGAAACCGCTGCAAAAGAAAAAGTAAAAACAGGAAAATTTGAATCCCTGGAATAATACAAAAGCGGTTGGATTAAAACTCAACAAGCACCACACGATTCGAAAAATAGGAACTATTTCTAAGGACATGTCACAAGGGACAAGTCAAGAGGGTTAATTGACGTAGCTGTGTGTTTATCTTGTGTTTGTCTCACCAGGTGTGTGCTTATGACACTTCTGCACCTAGTGCTGGTCCCCTCTTCAGAGTCCCTATAACTGTAATAATCCCCACAAAGTAAGGTGTTATTTTTTTTTTAATGAATTTTTTATTTTTAATAAACTGTGTGACTAATGTAGCTTTCTGCCACAGGGTTGCAGCCAGCCAGGATCAGGAGTTCTCCTTCAATGACATTCACTTCAGACCAGGCCAGATTCGACGCCATTTTATCACCGTCCCTCAAGGAGCCTCATGGGCAGGTGGGTAAACTGTACGTTAGCGCTTTTCCACCAACACGGGACGTGTTCCTGAACCAGCTTTGTTGATGCATAATGATGTGTGCTGATGTTTTTGTTAGCAATTGCCTGTGGGTGTTTTTTTTGTGTGTGTGTTCTCTTAATATTTTTATGCAATCTCATTTCCTGTTCTTCAGAAATCACGGTAACATCTCACTCCCACGATGTCTCCTCTAAGTTTGTCCTCCATGCCGTGCACCTGGTGAAGCAGAGGGCTTACCGAGCTAATGAGTTCTACAAGTTCTCCTCACTGCCCGAGAAGGGCTCGCTCACAGAGGCCTTCCCTGTGCTGGTACCAGAAACTTCTTCTCGTACCTTTTACTGGAGATTCTCATTTTTCCTTATTAATTTATTGAGACAGCAGAGGATATTACTGTAACAGTGTCTGCACTGATCTGTATCTATCTTAGCCTGGTCGAACGGTTGAGGTGTGTGTCGCTCGTTGGTGGGCCAGCCTTGGTGATGTCGTCGTAGACTATACCATTTCCTTCCATGGGCTGCGAACATCTCCCTGTCCTCTTCATATAGTGAGTAGCAAAGTATCCTAGAGATTCTGTATAATGATCTAATAAATATAATTTCTGATATATCTGTATATTTGAAAGGTATACATGTTAATGATGTGGTTTGATTTTAATTGTTTTTTTTTTGTATTATAATCATAACTAATGAATATATTTTGGGAAAGATAACCTCTGCCCCCCCTCAGTGTTTGCTTCTTTTTAGCTCATCAATGAGTTTGTTTTTTCTTGTTTTTGGCAGCATGCATCTGAGGGCATAACCAGTTTCGAGGTGTCTTCCCCTATTAGATATGAAGAGGTCTCACCAACCATTACCCTGAAGAACTGGGTACAACCCCTTAGGTGACTAAACTTTGCACCCATTCCACTGGGTTTATTTTATTTTATTTATTAATGTTTTTTTCTCCCTTATGTGTAAGGTGACAGCGTACTTAACAGCTTTGTAGGAAAAGTGTTGAACCCTAAACACTCCTCTGTACGTTTTTCTTTGGCAGGTTGGTTTATGACATTATGGTTTTTCTTTGTATTCTTTCCTTTTCTTTTGTATTTCTAGGCCAATAAGTTCAAAAACGAAAGCGCTCGGCTCCAGAGATGTCTTGCCCAACAATCGTCAGCTTTATGAAATCATTCTTACTTACAGTTTTCATCAGGTGTGCGCGCACACACACACACACACACACACACACACTTGGAGTTTGGTTTATACACATCTAAATTGTTTAACAGCATTTAGTATATACTGCACAGAAATAGTGAGATTTGATTGCTATCTCGGGATAATAAACACAGGAGAAAGATTGTGTGTGTATATGTATATGTGTGTGTGTGTATATATAAGAGTGTACCATATATGAGTGTAAGGTTCATCCACCAGGAACAAATGTGACCCATTACACATGGGTATTAATTCGGATCTTATTAATTTTGAGTTATTGGCATAGTTATAATAAAATGTCTCCCCCTAGTGGGTGTCTGATGAACATTTTGCCCCATGTTAACGAATAGGCATTTTTCTGGATTTTTAATTTATTTAATGTTTTTAAACGCAATCCCATGCACGGATCACGGATTGTGGCACCCCTTACCTCTACTGAATTTTTTTAATGAAAATCTGTGCATAACAGTTGCGTTAGGCTGCACACAGAAACAAACAGAAGGGAAAAACATAACCTTCTGGCGGAGGCCTCGGTTTGCTTTTCTTTTGTTTTCCTGTGTAGTATATACGAAAATAGTTGTTCTCCTCATGGTTGGTAGAAGTTGCTGAACACTCGCCTCAACATTCTATCTCAGCGACTTTTCAAAGATATCCACCTCACCTAATTATTTATTAACTTGTATGGTATAAAAGTACACAAATACACATACATCATGTGCTGTGCAAGAATAATACAGTTGCTTGACTTCCAGTCATCCAAAGCACTCCTCCTTTTAGAAGGTGAAACTGGTGGATGCTCAGATTTCCAGATGTTTAGCAACAAGTTAATGTTTTTTTTTGTATGACCTGAGACTTTTCTGGAGTGCTGATTCACCTCTTGTTTTCCAGCCTAAAAGTGGAGAGGTGACCCCCAGTTGTCCACTATTATGTGAGCTGCTATACGAGTCTGAGTTTGACAGCCAGCTCTGGCTCCTCTTTGACCAGAACAAGAGACTCATGGGTTCTGGAGATGCGTATCCTCACCAGGTAGATCATCCCCTTCTTCTCTGGTGTTAAGAAGATGAGCATCATTTACATAAACCACATTAAAAGCCTTGCTATGATGAATTAGCAGTATCGTTTTTATTTCTGATCTTATCGTTGTATAGATCGTACGGAGCAATGGTGGTTCAGTGGTTAAGACTCTGGGTTACTGATTAGGAGGTTGGGGGTGCAAGCAAGGTCCATAACACTCAACTGCTCGGTTGCGTTTAAAAAAGAAAAATTAAGGGAAGAATATAGGTTGCTCTGGATAATGGTGTCTCCCAAATGCCGTACATGTATACTGTGTTACCTGTGTCTGGTCCTACCACCAAACTCTTCTTCTGTGAATCTAGTACTCCTTGAAGCTGGAGAAGGGTGACTACACCATCCGGCTGCAGGTTCGCCATGAGCAGCTGAGCGAGTTGGAGCGGCTGAAAGATCTGCCTTTCGTAGTTTCTCATCGCCTGTCCAACACGCTGAGCCTGGACGTGTATGAGACGCACCGGGCGGCCCTGCTAACTAAGAAGAAAGTAAACTCTCTCACTCTGGCACCGGGAGCCTCGCAGCCATTCTACGTCACCTCTCTATCCGACGACAAGTGTGTGGTTTTTGCTGTTGGTTTGAGTTTGTAGTTTTTGTTTGGCATGTTTGAGGTGTGAAGTTTACTGATGATATCGGGGTAGGGTCGAAGTTTTAGTTTACCCGACATGGCAAACGAACTCCCTTGAACTCTGTCCATCATCTTGCCTTACCTTTTTGTTTTATCTTTCAGAATACCTAAAGGTACAGGTCCAGGGTGCTACATGACCGGCTCTCTGGTCGTACCGAAGAGCGAGTACGGGAAAAAAGCAGTGAGTGGCCCTATTTACTGTTGGTTTCTTTTACACTAGTGGCTTCTGCAGCCTGTGAGCTCCACCGATCACATGTCTAGCCCAATCAGGAGCTTTATCTCTGTCTCTTACCTTCTGCATGATGCTTTGGCTCTCATTTTGTAGGGGTGTAAAGAAAGACTTTAGGTAAAGGTGCCTCCGATCGAGCCCCATTAGATTGTCTTGCAGCTAATATTCTCATCACAGATGCTGTAAACGTAGACTTATTCAGAGCATGCCACTGTATGTGTTCACGGAATAAAATGTCTGGGGATTACAACTGGAAATTTGGTATGTTATCAAAGCAACTTTAAATACATATGATGAACTATAGGATCACATTAGCAAATACCAGTTATTTTATGAACTCCAATCATGTCTGAACTGATAGCCTGAGCCAGCTATCAGTAATATATGACCTGAGGCTGTTTCACTTTATCCTCACTTACTGGATTGTAAGAAATAGAGTATTTTTATTATTTTATTCAAATTGTATTTCATTCAAATGTACCATTATATAATAAGAGCCCATTAAACCGCTAGCCGCACTTCCCAGTTCAGCACATCGATTAGGATGGCCTCTTCCCCGGTCACTGGCATCAGGTGTCTCCGAGGACTAGGGTCCTGTTCCTCACAGCAGGCCGATAAAGTCAAGTTTTTTTTTGTTGAGCAAATCTCGAATGAACGGAAGAGCTGGCTGTCTAGTGTTAGCGATTAGCTTAGCACAAGTCACAACGGTGTCATTTATTTATTTATTTTTCCCCCTGTAGTGATGTAGTTACTAATGGTATATGTGGTGATATCCTAATACCAGAAATTCCATATCCACTAGATATGAGTATGATCATACGTTCTGATTGGCTACTGTGCTTCTATGATTTCACCTCATATCCTAATATTAGGTACAGAACTTCACAACAGGAAAAAAAAGGAAGTGCCCATAACTTAAGTTACGATAAGTTAATTGCTTATGAATGAAAGTATTTGATGGTAGGAATATTTTTATTTTCAAAAATTAGACACCTCCCTAACCTTAGCATAAATAACATTTAACATAAATGTTGGGGCATAGCTGTCAGCGTGTTTCTGCCCTGCGATGGCCTGGCGAGCTGTCCGGGGTGTACTCTGCCCTCGCCCAGAGTCAGCTGAGATGGGCGCCAGCCAACCCGCGACCCTAATTAGGATTAAGCGTTTCGGAAAATGATAGAATGAATGAATAAATGTCGGGTGTGATTCAAATCCAAGAGGGTTTTTAAGTATTTTTTAACATTGGGCGATGGGGCAAGGAGATGGAAATCACCCAGAATGTGCTGGAACAAAATAAATAAATAAATACAGCGCTCAAAAATAATTGCAGAACAGGCCACAAGGAGGCAGTGTAATCCTGCATCATCTGCCATGATAACCCATGTAAAGATGAGCTTACACTACCTTGGTGAAGGTCTGCACTCTTTGAGTGCATTTCCAGTTGTAGTGTAATGTTTTCTGTATCTTTTAATAAGTCAAATCACGTTTACACCCCTATTATTCTGTATGAGTTGCTGCTGCTGCTCATGGATTTGCTTTTTTTTTAATGCAAATTTTTGCTACTGAATATAAAGAAACAATTTCCAGATCTGACCGAGCCATTCCCATTTAGATATTAAATCATGAATTGGTACGACACCAGTGAGGATTTTAAATAACATTTCCGGACACTTGGCCTGAGTCTGATCTTCAAATTGTGGATCTGTCTGGTGTGCTTCATTTCACACACATCACCATGGTGTATTTTGGAGGGGGTTGTGTGTGTTTTTGTGTTGTCGCCGTTATGTTACTGAAGACAGATGAAAGAGCCTCTGGGCTTTTCAACGACTTTCCCAAAGACTTCCGAATCACAAGACAGCGTATACACAGTAAAATGAGATGGAGCTGGAAATATGAAATTCTATTATTTTTTTTATTATTATTATTTTTTGCATTTCTGGTCTAATCACCACTAACTGCTCTGGTACACTATAATCTCCAAAGCTGCTTTGCTACAGTGTCCATATTTAAACGGGCTACACAAATAAATGAATTTGAATAAATTAGCTTTAGTAATGTAAAACGAGAAGGAAGATTTAAATGGTTGCAGGAATGCTAAACACAGAATCTAGACTAGACGAATGGAACGAGAGAGATCCGAGTGTGTGTCTGTTTTCTCTTCTCTCCTTCATTGTGTGTTATTCTGACCACCAGGGCCAAGCCTCAGCCAAACGACAAGGAAAATTTAAAAAGGTACTGGATGGGCTGGAGTTTTATGAAATCTGCCAATGTAATGTGAAATGAATTTCTTAGAATAGTTTAGAGGTACATAATAACGCTGTTTAAATATAATTATCTATAAGAGCAGGTGAGTATATATGTCTCTATGCTCTACCTGTAAGGATCATTTTACAGTGTGTGATTTTTATTTATTTTTTTCTTTCTTTCTTTTTTTAAACAGTACTTAAAACTAACCCCTAAACATCACATCTTGTCACATATGTCACATCAGCTGTCCATCTTGTTAATTTCTCCATAAATATATCCTACATTAGCCTATAAATGTTACCTGAAATTTCTTTTAGAAAGCAGGGCATTGTGGTGGCTCTAAATCTGCTCCACCTCATGTGTAGTGTCTGTTCAGGGTGATTTTAGGAGGTGACCCGTTAACCTGTGGGCCTTTTTTTATTTATTTTTGCTCTGGATTTAGGACAATGTGCCAGTTTTGTACCACCTGATCTCCGCCCCTAACAAATCAAAGAACGGAGGGAAGGAGAAGGAGAAGGATGGGGAGAAAGAGAAGGATGCCAAGGACGAGTTCAGTGAAGCGCTCCGAGACTTGAAGATCCAGTGGATGACAAAGTCAGTGTGGGGTCCTTCTTTTTTTTTTCCCTCTTTCAATCCCCCCCCCTTTTTATTTTTTTTGATATGAGGTCTCGGTTTCTTTTAACCCTCAGGTTGGAAAATAATACTTTATATGATGAACTGAAGGAGCACTTTGCAAGTTATCTCCCTCTGCACGTCCAACGACTGCATCAGCTGGAATCGGAGAAGGTATCTCACTGCGGGTCTCGTTCACGTGTACACACACTCTCTCTCTCTCTCACACACACACACACACACACAGACGCACTGATAGTTCATCTTGTTTGTTTGTTTGTTTGTTTGTTTTTCCCCTTCAGGAGCGACTGAAGCATTTGTCAGACATTGTGGCAGCAGCAGACGTTGTAATCTCTCACATTGACCAGACTGCTCTGGCGGTGTATCTTACAATGAAGACGGACCCTCGTCCAGACGCAGCTTCTATAAAGAAGTAAATGGTTTTTGAGGGGTTTTGTTTTGTGTGTGTGTGTGTAGGATCCAGCCTGACCGTATTAAGCTAAAGCTAGATGTTCTGTAATCTTGTGGAAAAGTCTGTGACTCAGGACATGCTTCACTTTCGCAGTGATATGGAGAAACAGAAGACGTCTCTGCTGGACGCTCTTTGTAGGAAAGGCTGCGCTCTGGCTGATCAGCTCATGCATTCCCCCGAGCAGGATGGGGCGAGCGCCAGTGAGGTGAGCAGCTTGGAAGAAGAGCCGCATGGAGTGGCTAAAGCACTGAACGACACATTCTGGGAGGTTCAGAAGTGGGGCGAGCTCGCCGACTCTAAGGTGTGTGGACACGATTAAGGAGCATTTTTATTCATGTATTTTTTTATTTAATTTTTTTTCTCATCTCCGATTGGTGGAAAACAAACAGCGAATTCTTGGTGGTGTTCTATAAGCCGATTCATTTATCACTGACATCTGGATGAGTTGAGGGATAATTGCACAGTTGTCATGCACCAATATTATTCAAAGATATATAAGAGCCCCTCGGCAGACGGCTCCGCCCCTCCACCATCTTGCTTAGTTAGTTTTTCATTCATTAATTTGCCAAACTGTTTGACCCTAATTAGGGTCGCAGGAAAACTGGAGCCTATCTCACCGTACTCTGGGCTAAGGTGGGGTACACCCTAAAAAGCTCGCCAGACCATAGCAAGGCCAACACACACGCACACACACACACAACCATTCACTCTCACACCTAGGGGCAATTTAGAATAGCCAGGTGGTCTAATATGCATGTCTTTTGGACTGTGGGAGGAAACTGGAGTGCTCGAAGGAAACCCAGGCAAACACAGGGAGTACGTGCAAACTCCACAGAAACTCCCTTTGAGCCCGGAACCTGAATCCAGGAGCTTTTTGCTGTGGGGTGGACTTGCTAACCACTATGCCACTGCCCTCATGGTTAGTTAGTTAGTACAATTTACAGTAAGCACTGCGGCTATGAGCTGTCAATTTCATTTTATTGTCCACATTGCCAGATCCTAGAAGATGATGAAGCCTGGGGCTGTGCTTCTTGCCATAAGCACATTTTGCTTCATTTAATGTTTAAGAATTATTATTATCGACTCGGCAAAGCAGGGATAATGCTAGAATCAAAATAATGGCCAAAATCTCATGGTTTGCAGCACTGACTAATTCTGAAATCCTAGAGATTTAGCAAAATGCCGTCCCCAAAAAATAGAAAGCCACTGCAATATGACCTTCACGATTTTCATAGAACAAAAACTGTGAAATGAGTTTTTGATGTCGTAACAAAGCATGCCTGACCTTAACCGCTGTCACGGCTTAAAAATGTAAAGATTTAGTTTGCTTTTCCTTTCTCATATTCCCATGTAGTGTATACTAAAATAATTACCCCTTATACCACACCACACTGACTCTTTCATTTATAAATTAAAACGACGCATTTTTACTATAACCGTAACTTGGTTTGATTTAGCATGACTGTGTGGAGTTTGCATGTTCTCTTTGTGCTTGTGTGGGTTTCCTCTGGGTACTCTGGTTTCCTCCCACAGTCTAAAGACATTCACATTAGGCTAATTGGCTGTTTCAGATTACCCCTAGGTGTGAATGGTGTGTGTGTGTTTTGGTCGTGCGATGGATTGTCGAGCTGTCCAGGGTGTGCCCTAACTTCGCTCAGAGTCGGCTGAGATAGGCTCCAGCCTGACCAAGACCCTAGTCGGATTAAGCGGTCCAGCGAAGGAATGAATGGTTTGATTTAAAGCCCTGATCTCCTGTACTTGGCACTGCATACCTATGTGATTTTTATATTTATTTTCCTTCACAGGTTCTGTCGTTTTCCTACAAACATGCCTTAGCAAGTAAAATGTACGGAAGAGCCTTGAAATACGCTTCGAAAATTGTAGAAGACAAACCCAGCAAAGAAAACTGGAAGAACTGCATTCAGGTAAGTCATTACACGTGTGCTCCCTCTGAATTCGAATTCCATTTAAACGGGTGTTCGTATGATTATTGAAAGCTCGGGTTATATGCGAGTAACTGCTCTGTCTGTGCTGCAGCTGATGAAGTCGCTGGGATGGATGCACTGCGCTACCTACACCGACAACTGGCTTCCTGTCATGTATCCCTCAGATTACACGCCTTTTTAGAGCAGAGAACACAGGATGCGGAAGGGGGGGGGGGGGGGGGGGGGGGGGGGGGGGGGGGG
>JBCNYH010000009.1:19211723-19227849 GCA_039654325.1 Tandanus tandanus
GGGGGTCCTGAGGGGGAAGGTCTTTGTGGGGGAGGGAAAAAAGGGGCCAAAACCCCCCCCCCCCCCCCCCCCTTCCCCCGTGCAAATGCAGTACCAGATTTTAAAGACTCTTGATATGGTCCACTGTGGATCTTATTAAGCCTTTTAAGAAGACAAAACTCGTTTTCACTCAGAACTGCAGGTTCACATGGGATATAATCTCCACCACCATATCATAAGCCTCCGGTCACAGATTTCTCTGTTACTCTTCTGTATGATTGTATATTTTATTGACGTGGAGTTCACCTCTGTCAGTATAGGTACACGGAGGAGTTGCTGCTTCGTCTACATTATTATTATTATTATTATTATTATTAATAATTTTTTTTAACATGTGTTGAGTTTTAATCTTTTGGAGTGCCAATTTATTTAATTTCCCTTTAAAGGAGTGGTGTCATGATTTGTACCCAAATTTAGTTGCCAAGAAATGTCCAACATTCATTCACTCTCTAAGCCGCTTAATCCAAATTAGGGTCACGGGGAGGCTGGCGCCCATCTCAGCCGACTCTGGGCAAGGGTGGGGTACACCCTGAACAGCTCACCAGGCCATCGCAGGGCCAACACCCACATACACGACCATTCACACTCACGCTCACGCCTAGGGGCAATTTGGAACAGCCAGTTAGCCTAATGCGCATGTCTTTGGACTGTGGGAGGAAACCGGAGTGCCCGGAGGAAACCCAGGCAAGCACGGGGAGAACATGCGAACTCCACACAGAAACTCCGGAGCCCTGGAATTGAACCCAGGCCTTCTTGCAGTGAGGCAGACGTGCTCAGCTCTGCGCCACCGTGCCGCCCGAATGTCCAACATGCTATACAGCCTTTCAGCTTGCAAATTAAGTCAAAGCAAGTCTGGAGCTTTTGAGCCCAGTATGGATCGGGCGGAAATGGATCGCAACAGTTTTCAAAGATTGAGATCATGTAAGCCATAACGAACTTTAATGTATGAACCCTATTAATGTCTGGTGTCAAATTTCATACACCAAATTTGGATTGTCTTGTTGGATTACCTCATTCATGACAATTTTAGGCCATTTGTTTTAGACAGCCATGACACTGCCCCTTTAAACGCAGGAGGGAGTATACATCGGATATCATTTCAGTTCATTGTGACGGAACTGTTTAGATGTTGAAACGGGTGTCACAACGCACCCAGTTATATAAAGGCAATATAAATCTATGTAAACCCACTTCTCCCTGATATACAGTATGTATGCATGTTTTATAAAGTCCGACAGGTTGCTTTTGGCCTGAAAGCAGTGACTTCCTCAAGTGCAGATTGAACCGGGCTTTTCTACTGTATAACTGAGTCCATGTCTTGCCTTTTTATGAGTGAGAGTAGTACAAGTTTTGTTTTGTGTGAGTGTTCTTTTTTTTTTTTGTTTGTTTGTTTTTCTTGTGTGTGATCTGTGTATTTTTTATTTTTTAAATTAATTTATTTTTGGATGCAAATGCTTACATGGTTTGCAGAGCACACTGGTCCTCTTGCTGTGGAGTCGCACATAGTGATTTATCTAAACCACAGCTTTTTTTTTTTATGGAACTCCCAATATCGCACATCCTTTTCATAAAAAAAAAAAAATAAAAAATATGGCTGGAGGGGAGTCTGCCCTGTGTGTAATCCTATAAAAACTCTGACCAATCACTTCCTCGCAGTCTGCTGGGAAATCCCCAATCCAATGCTCTCATGTTTCCCTGTTCATGCGTGACCTACCGTTCACGAACCAGCAGTCTGAGTCAAGGTCATGCGTGTGGAGGGGGGGGGGGACGTGGCTTTGGAAGGACCTCCCAGGGTAGGGGAGGGTTTCGCCAGAGCCCTGAAGAGATGCTACTTTCAAATTTTGCTAGCTTTCCAAATGACCAACCCCAGCTTTAAGTTCTTTATCACATACCAGAGCAGCAGACAACCGCGAGAATAATAAAAATACAACCCAAAGCAACACTTTAGCACCGGAATCTCTAAGCACATCACATATTCCATCGTAAACATGTTTAATGTGCATCATGGTGGAGTTTTTTAATTTTTATTTCATTTTTTAGGTTGGTCTAGTTTGGTCTGTGCATGAAGTAGCTCAGTTAAGATGCACTATAAAGCTTATAGTTAGTTCTCAAAGTTCAGCTTCTAACGAATGAATCCAGCTTCGTGGTATTAAGACTGTATGGAATGTTCATCATTGTCATTGTACGGTAATGCTGCTCAAACAGAATTTCCGTTATTGAGCTCTGTCTGGCTCCAACTGCGATTGCTCACTGATTTTCTGAGTGTGCTTTTCTGATTCATGGTATAAATGTTTGTTTACACATTATCACCCCTGATAATGTGGTGCTTTACAGCCAGTAATGTGCCAGATGTGCAGCTGTGGCTCTGAACTGAAGCTGACTAAAGTGACTGCTGCCAAGAAAGCAAGTTGTTCTCTTTCCTTTTTGTTTGTGTTGTACGTCTCATCACCGATCACTAGGAAAGCGGTGTGACAATTTCAGATGATGCCATACATCTCCAAGGGTCCTGTTTTATTTAGTTGAACTTCTGGCTTGTAAACGACGTGCTAATGGAATTCTTTACCTTTCTAACCTGGTTTGCGTTTTAATCTGCGACAATACATCAATCAGCCATAACATTAAAACCACCTGACTGGTCTGTGGTTAGGCGGCCCCCCATTCACAGAAAGTGTTCGGACTCCTTCCATCATATCCAGAATTGACAGTCTCAGCAGTTTGTGCTACAGTAGGTCTTCTGTGGGATCAGACCTTCGCTTCCAATGCACATCAGTGAGCTTTGGGCAACCCGGACACTCATTGCAGTTTACTGGTTGTCCTTCCTTGGGCCACCTTTGGTAGGTGCATACCAGGAACACCCCACAAGTCCTGCCGTTTTGAACAGACCCAGTTGTTTCGCCGTCAGTGTGAGTTTAGGTTTGCTCATTTTTCCTGCTTCCAACACGTCAACTTCAAGCACCGACTGTTTACTTTCTGCCTAATGCAGGTACCCCTGTAACGAGTTAGTTATTCACTTCAATTCCGTCAATAGTTATAATGTTTTTGGTGGTGTTGTCATGGATGTCCAAAGCTCATTGATGAGAGTGAAGGCTGGTACGTCTGGACTGATTCCACACAAACCGCTGGAACTTTTGATGTTGGATATGATAAAAAGGAGTTTGAATATGTATTGTATTCAAATTGCTGTGTGGCGCTGTCTAGTGGCAGTCCAGTCCGGTGGTGGTGGTGGTGTTACAGCTGTTCGGTGTATATTCAGGGTTACACTGGCACAGACTTTTCCAACATCATTGACATCAATAATGGCCTTAAAACATGCCAATCTTCACACTGTCCACCTCTGAGTGTAGTCACGGGTCTCGTATTGCTGTCGCCGTGTCAAAGAGCTTCGGATGTGTTAATGGATATCGTGTATTTCTAAAGTTTAAACGGATATTATTTAATGCCAATATTTTAAAAATGTACTTTTAATTTGAAGCCTACAGTTTGTGCTAGTATCATTTTATTATTTTATATGCATTATACTTCAAGAGCTGTATGGAAAGTCACAAGTTATTTTGATATTACAGTAAATATTGGGAACTGTGTAATAGTTGAAAGATAATTCTGAATAAAACTATTTGAACACCAAAAATTCTCAAATCTTATAATTTTTTTCCCACCCACCTTCTCTGGTGGTAGCAGAATGAAACTCTTAAGAATCCAAAAGAAGAGTTACTGGGGAAAAAAGACTGGTGGAGCGAACATGCACACGTTCAGTGACCTTTATATACTGAACTGGCATATATAATGTCAGATCCTTGTTGTTGTATAATAGGGACTAATATTAGGTTAAGTTACCTGAATGATGGGGTTTACACTAATAACATTACTACTGTCATGACATTAGTGGAGAAATTCATATTTAAAAACTTACCTCTTCCAAGTCTTCTAATGAAGATGAAGTTGAACTTGTAACGATCTAATTAGATCCTGGCATTAGACCTATTGGAAGGTTCCTGTCTATGTAAATGTAATGATTATCGTAATATTACTTTACTTTAGTACAATTTTCATATGCTCTCAAATGTCTAGTAATAATAACATTATTATAACAATAACGTGAAAGGTAATAACTTACTAGGACCGAGTGTGCACTCGTGGACTATGGACAGACAAACACACACACAATTTCCTGCAGAACGAAAATCGGCGCATCACAGTACCTTCCACGTAGCTCACACGAAAGGTGTGACATTACTTAAGAGCATTGTAGCCAATTTAGCCTACTAGCTAAATGCTTGCTAACTAAGAATACAGATGTGATTTTGCAGAATCACTACTATTACCCTTCTTTTTAATTTTCTTAAATTTTTATGATTCGTAATATGATGTCAGAGACTGAAATGTATTTTTTATTTTTTATTTTTTTTATTTTTTTTTAAAATCAAGTTAAACTTAAAAAAATAATAATAATTAAATACAGAGGAACCTTGGTTTTTGAACCAAATTGGTTCTTAAATGTTGAATGAAACACTGTATATACCTCCTCACTCCACAAGCGTATTATAATATGACATTGTAACTGAATAAAGAATGCAGTTTTAAACAAGAAATGTTCATACTTTTGAGTGATTTCTTTCATCTCTATCGTTTATTCTCACTATTTTCCTTTTTGCCTTTACACTTTCAATACATTTCCCAGGTCTCATAGTGGCTTATCGATTGAACCCAAAACAAGAAATATCACCAAAATCTGAGAAAGGTTCAGAGTGGGCGTTCCATGAGCAAGCGATGTGTGACGAGACCGGTGCACACGCTGCTGGCTGTAGCCGAATCGATTGTATGACACCCGAGCAGTTGTGCTGCAACCGAGTGTAATTATGGCTTCGGGATTTTGTACGTGAACCGATTTGTTCGAAAAGGGAGTCTTTCGAAAACCGAGGTTCCACTGTATATACAAATAAATATCATGAATTATTAATTATGTTAACTGGAAGCCACTTATTTAATGATTGGTAACGCTGTTTACAGGGTGAACGTAGACCAATTCTTTCAAGACTGGGACCCGGCATATTTATTGTGAGTAGAATAAATTACAGCTCGTGCACTTAGGAGTGAACGGATCTTCGAAGCCGACTTCTAAGCCATTTTCAGCTACCAGTCGCTATTCTCATAGAGCTGTGCAACACCTTGAGCCGGTACTGCTGGCCCGCACCCTATTATACTAATATATTTCTGTACTTTTTATGAGTTAAAAATTGACAACACTGAATAACACAATTCACAATTTCTTGAAGGTCAATAACCTTGTTTGGGTTTTTTAGCACGTATCAATAAACTGAAGCAATTTTTTTGCAAATGATGTAAATTTACAGTTTTTACACAAACAACAAGAGAACTCTGACAGCACATATCTCACCAAGCCCAGTAATCTCACATATGAACCAAAATGTCAAAAAAAATAACAATCCCATTGAACAATGTTAAAGAATCCTTAAAAAAATTCCTGGAAGCAGAATCTGAATCGTAAAACTAGGTAACACACACAAACCTCGGGTAAAGCATTGCGTCCTTGGTGGAGGTAAAAAGACCAACTACAAAGCTGTAAACTGATCAGTCGGTCATTCAGTGAGGGTTGAATAATACACTATCTTACTGAATGCCATTTCTCTGCTTGTTTTTAATAATTGTAATGGTTCTTTCACAGCAATGAATCAACTTCATGTGTGCACGAACTCATTCACTCAGACGCTGTCTTTTCTGAAATGGTCCTTGTCTTTTCTTATTTCAATCATTTTAAATCTGTCAGTCCTCAACTGATTTCCACAGACCCCCCCTAAGGCTCATCTCACACTCATTTGCTGAACCGCTTATTCCTATTAGTGATGCATGGAGGCTGGAGCCTAAGTTCACGTCTCTTCTGGGGGAAAAAAAACAACTGCTAACCATTGGTTCAGCCTCCGCTATTAATCTATAGAATAAAATTGCCCAGCTTTGTGCTTTTTATGGTCATTTATGTTAAAATAATCATCGATATTGCTTAAATGTATTACATACGCATGAATTATGCTATAAGGATGACCAGTACTGCTAGTCTTTTATGTCGTATTGAGTGTGGGTTGAAAAGTTTATAGGCTGACCATGATGCAGTAGGCGAGTCTGACCTCACATGGTCTAATTTTCAGCATAGTCTCCCCGGTGGTCTACACGCTTCTACCATCATTGTTGCAGCTCTTGGATTCCCTTGGTAAAGAATTTCTTAAGTTTCACTGCTCTCGCATTACTCTTACTTAGCCTATGAACTTTTCAGCCCACCCTTGTAAAACCGTAAAAAAAAAAATATATATATATATAATAAATAGCTTTTATTAGGGGGCGCAGTGGTTAGCATGTCCACCTCACCGAAAGAAGGTCCAGGCTCGGTGTGCGTTTCCTCTGGGTACTCCGGTTTCCTCCCACAGTCCATAGACATGCGCATTAAGCTAAGTGGCTGTTCCAAATTGCCCCTAGTTGTGAGTGTGAATGGTTGGGTGTGTATGTTGCCCTGCTATGGTCTGGCGAGTTGTTCAAGGTGCACCCTGTATTCGCCCCGGGTCAGCTGAGATTGGCTGGACCCTAGTAGGATCAAGCGGTTCGCCAAATGAGTGAGTGAGAAGTCTTGCACAGAGCTGTCTTCTCCACTTTATAAAAAATGATTAGGTTTTATCAAGTGCACTAACACATGGACATCATGGGCACGCTCATTTTGTGTGTAAGGTGTCTGAACTGTAAAAGGAACAAATTTTACACCAGCAAGGAAATAACAGAGAGGGTTTTCCTGTAGGCGTCAAGGCATGTAGAACTTGGGGTCACACGGGTCCGCTGCAGGGTGCTGGGGTTGCTCTATAAAAGGCAACTGACAAGGCGTACACAGTTTCATCAGATGTGCTGGGGTCAGACGGAGCGAGTGGAAGGCTTCAGCTTTCATATCATGTTCAGATCACATTACAAACAGCAGAGGGCGCTTAAAATCCCCAAAAATGTGTTGTTTTTTAAATTCAGCCTTTGTAACAATGTCCTTCTTTTTCTTTCTATGAAGCCTTATATGTGGCTCTATAAATCCTTATGTCCCCCAGCTCCGTCAGTAGCGTGGTATGGAAAATGTTCTCAAAGTTCTGTAAGAAAGACAGGTCTGATGGATATCGGATCTTATTGGCCCAGATCACAGTTGTTCCAGGTTGGCAGAAATGATGCATGGTGGCTAGAAGCTCGTCTAGGAAGTTGTGATGGTAAACCACATCAGCAGCCAACACATAGTTGTAGTGATGTAAGGATCGAGGGAAGGTCTTTTCTAACTCGTAACCCCAGGACAATTCTTTCACTCCAGGTTCGTGTCTGCGCCGCCACCTGGTGTTCCGATGGAGGTTATATCTCAGATTGCTCAAAATTTCCGGCAGATCGGTAGCTGTTAATTTGCCACCTACAGTACAGACACGATTTAATGTGAACAGGAAATGGATTCCTTTGATACACTCTTGTAGACATGCAGTATAACTACAAGGAAAGTAAGACCTACCAAGTAAGGTTATGACAATTGAGAGAAGACCGGTTCCCGCTCCGATCTCCAGAACTGTTTTATCAAGCAGATTGATTTGCTGCCTCCCACCTGGTGTTTCCAGAAATTTACACAGAGCGACTGCCTGCAGAATGTAACATGTTCAGAGATCTTTAACATTGTTGGCACCAGGTAGTCGACTGCTACTTGCTTCTGCTAGCTGTCAATCATTCTCAATGAATACTCACCGCAGACCAAATCATGGCTCCGTACGAATCAAATGACTCTTCTATGATGATTTTGTGACCCATAAAATAGTGAATCTCTTTACCAGGGATGGAATACTTGGATTCCCAAATCCTCTGAAAAGGTACCTGTTCATCTGACTCCAACTCTTCATCCTGAGCTGAGAAAGAAAAATGACATTGACCGAATTCCTTAAAACTGACTTTTTACATTTACACCCTTATCCAGAGTGACTTACATTTGTCATTTTTATACAACTGAGGGTTAAGAGCCTTGCTTAAAGGCCCAACCGTGGTGGTACAGGGGCTTGAACCTCCAGTAACCCAGAGCCTTAACCACTGAGCCACCACTGGCCTATTGCCCCTACTGGTCTATATTAGGATGGCGTAGTGGTTAGCACTCCCACCACACAGCAAGAAGGTCCTGGTTTCGAGTCCCAGGCTCGGTAAGGACTTATTTGTCTAGAGTTTGCATGTTCTTCCAGTGCGTGCGTGGGTTCCTCCAGGTTCTCCAGTTTCCTCCCACAGTCCAAAGACATGCACATTAGGCTGACTGGCTGTTCTAAATTTCCCTTAAGTGTGAGTGTGGATGTGAATGGTTGTGTGTGTTGGCCCAGCAATGGTCTGGTGAGCTGTTTAGGGTGTACCCCGCCTTCACCCAGTGTCGGCTGAGATAGGCTCCAGCCTTCCCGCGACCATAGTAGGATTAAGCGGTTTAAGCAAATAAGTGACTGAGTGATCTATATTACCTGCCTATCTCAGCCGACTCTGGGTGAAGGCGGGGTACACCCTGAACGGCTTGCCAGACCATCGCAGGACCAACACACACACAGCCATTCACACTCACTCTTAGGGGCAATTTAGAACAGCTAATTAGTCTAATGTGCATGTCTTTGGACTGTGAGTGCAAACCAGAGTACCCGGAGGAAACCCTCACAAGCACTGGGAGAACATGCTTCTAGGTGTGAGTGTGAATGGTTATGTATGTGTGTTGGCCCTGCAATGGACTGGCGAGCTGTTCAGGGTGTACCCCGCCTTCGCCCAGTGTCGGCTGAGATAGGCTCCAGCCTCCCTGCGACCCTAATATGATTAAGCAGATTAAGCAAATAAGTGAGTAAGTGATCTATGCTACCTGTAGGATATAATTCCAATTCACCGTGTTCCTGGGACTCTTCCCATTTCCCAGATCTTCCATATTCTTTATCATTTCCTCCAATATACGCTGCTTGCTCATCCTCCATTTTTTTGATGCTGTATATCAGGTCGCTCAGATCGTCCCTTCCTTTCACTGATGTCTGTACCGGGATCCTTGTTGTTTTGTGTCTTTTCTTTTGTTGAAATTTCTTCCTCTTCACAGCTGCATGCTGTCTGAACTGTTTCCGTCTCTTCCCCGGAACTCGGTGTCTTCATCAGGTCATGTTCGTTATGTATGCCTCGGCGAGTCGCCATGTAAATCCGCACACCATCCAACTCCGATAGCATAGTGCTGTGAAAGGCTTTAGTAAAGTCCTCAATAAAGCCCAGGTCATGGGGGGGAACACATTTGAAAGGCCCAGATCAGATTTGTGCCTGGTTGGCAGAAATGTCTCATGGTAACCAATAGGTCAGCGAAGCAGTCATGGTAGTAAAGCACCTCAGCTGCCAGCACGTAATCAAAATGACACTTGGATTGAGGGAAGTTTCGCTCGAGGTCAGGAGTTAGTGCTGCCACTTGAGGTTTGTGCCTCTGGTGACCTCTTGTATTCTGATACAGGTTACTTCTGAGATTCTCCAAGCTTTCTGATTGGTCCATAGCTGTTACCCAGTTTTCGATTTCATAGCTAAGTCCTGACATCAAGTCCATCCTAATTCTAAGTCCACATGCTCCATTGTGCCATCCCCTACACCACAGGTGTCAAACCCAAAGCCCGTGGGCTAAATCTGACCCTCCAACTCTTTTTATGTGGCCCGCGAGAACGTTTAAAGTATATGATTATCGTATGTTCTTTGTCTATAACCATGAAATGTAATTCATCATCCATCCACTAGGTGGAGCCAACCGATTTCAAATAAACAGCTAGCCATTCATGACTCAGAGCTAGCTTGTCACTGTCAAGCGCTGTCAGAAAAGGAAAGAGATAAAGGAAAAGAGGACAAATGCGTAATCAAATAATACGGCCTTGCAGATTTCTTGGTTGCCCTTTTTGAATGGATGTTGAGTGATTTTTCGGCCCTCGATGAACTAGAAATTCAGGGATGCGGCCCTCAGTGAAAATGAGTTTGACGCCCCTGCCCTACAACATCCTACAGCTGTGTTATGATATACGTCCAAGTTTCATATGCTTTTTCATCTGACGAAATGCTCAGAAACGTATTCTTTTCTTACAATAGTCCTCTGATTGCTCTACGCTTAAATCCACAGGACTTCTTTATACATCCAGGTGTATTGTACAACATTTTAATGACAGTGTGTACACATGGGACCATGCATTCACTGTTGCAGCTCCGAGACTGTGGAATGACTTACCCCTTTTCATGAGACAGGCCCCTCATTATCAATTTTAAATCTTCTCTTAAAACACATTTCTTATTTCTGTATTCATTTATTTATTGTTTTTTATAAATATTTAATTGTTTTTATGTTTTAGTCCTCTGTACGGCACTTTGTATCCACCTGTGTTGTTTTGAAAGTGCTTTATAAATAAATGTGGATGTATATTGGTCATATGGGTCATTCCGCCTGATGGGTGCCATTTGTGTTATTTATACATTAATACATTCCATTATTAAGCAAAGTGTCCTGCACATCAGATTAATATGCTTTTTAATATACATGTATGTTGAAGCATTATTTAAAAATAATTAAAACTCTGAAAAAATAGCATTTCCCATTCCTGTCCCAGCTCTCTAACTCCCCACGCCCCATATGCCAACTATGCAACGAATTGATTTTTTCATAACAAATCCATAATATATTCTTTAAAATACACATTTTTTTTTTTTTTTTTACTAGTGTTCCTAGATTATCACTCAATCCCGTTACCCTAAAACATTCCCTCTTCTTAAAAATTTGGAACATTCCAGAAGTCACCTGTTCAACAGGAACTTGTATCATCTGGATCTTCTAAAGATAATGAAAGGGAAGACCAAAAATAAGTTCACCCATGTGTTTCTCCTGTATATTCAATGATATTTTAAGTATGACTGAGGAGGTCATGCTCTCCTGTTACCTAAAATATTTACATAGATGTTATTTGTTTATTTTACCAAAGCTATTTTTTTGGTAGATTAATAGAGTTTGCTCCGTGTCCTCATGTTATTAGCACGGATGCCATGTGGCTATATTGTAATGCTGTAAATGTATATGTATTATGCTAAAAACTCAATCGTGTTACCTTCAGCCCTGTTACCCACATAAACGGTAACAGGACTGATTCGTGTATAGTGTATAGTGACGTTTTAATAACAAAGATCAATAATTTGATCATGTGACCTACCATTTTAGCAAAACAAACACTTTCTTTACGGGAAAACAAAAGAATTATCTGACAGGCTTTTTAAACTTCATGGATATATGCTTATGAAAACTACTTCAGGGTATAAATATGTGTCCAATGGCTGTAAATCCGTTAATAATGGGAATATATTGATTATTATAGTCTCTTGTGAAGGAGCATGACCAGAGCAACTCAGGCATATACTCTTTTTATGGTCTGTCACCAATACTTCTCCAATAACAGCCCATCGAAATGACCCAAACCCTCACATTTTCAGTTTTATTTAATGTCCACAGGCATTTTACACGTTTAGACATGTTTTTGAGCATTTAGACCAATCATTACTTCATTTGTAAAAGTTTCCATGTATAAATGTTTACCTATAAGTATGTACCAAATTTCCTAATCTTGCTGCAGCTGATTAAGCTCCTTTAAACAATGTTAAATAAGTCAATAACGTAAATGACAGTCAATAATGTAAATGACAGTGCCAAAAATCACTTCTGACATGTTTTTATTCAAGGACCCACCACAGAAAAAGTATTGGTCATTGAATGACATGGTTTTTTGGACATGGATCCTTAACACTTCTACTTTCTACATAAAAAGTATTGATTTTATTCATATATAAATATTGTTAACAAACAAATTGCACCCATTCATTGGAATGGCCCATATAATGTATGTACAGGATTTGTACATCAGTCAAATATCCCAGTAATTAATTCTTTCATTAATTTTCTAATCCGCTTAATCCTAATTAGGGTCATGGCACCCATCTCAGCCGACTCTGGGCGAAGGCGGGGTACACCCTGGACAGCTCGCCAGGCCATTGCAGGGCCAACACACATACAACCATTCACACTTAGTCTTACACCTAGGGGTGATTTGGAACCTCCAGTTAGCCTACTGTGCATGTTTTTGGACTGAGGAAACCGGAGTACCCAGAAGAATCCCAGGCAAGCACGGGGAGAACATGCAAACACCACACAGGAATGCCCACGCCGAGCCTGGAACTCGAACCCAGGATCTTCAGGCTGTGAGGCTGACGTGCTACCCACCGTGCCACCGTGTCACCCTTATCCCAGTAATATCATACAATATTTGTTTTTGTCTTGCAACAATAATATCCCTCCCATATGAATTTCATTTACAGACCTAACTCATTTTCCCCACGACGGACATATAATTCTCACTCACTCACTCACCAAACCGCTTAATTCTACTAGGCTGGAGCCGACACTGAGCAAGGGCGGGGTACATCCTGAACACCGAACCATCACAGGGCAACACACACAGTCATCCACAATCACACTCACACCTAGGAACAATTCAGAGCAGCCAATTTGCCTAATACTGTAGGACTGTAGGAAGAAACCGGAGTACACGGAAGAAATCCACACAAGCACGGGGAGAACATGCAAACTCCACACAGAAACGCCCTCGCCGAGCCCGGGACTCGAGCCCAGGATCTTCTTGCTGTGAGGGCGGACGTGCTAACCACTATGCTATCGTGCCACCTCAGACATACAACACATATTTTATATGTGATAACATTTTAGAGCTTTCAAGTCCACGTGACCCAAACCTGCATCCATCCCTTCCGTTGTAGCTCTGCTAAATTCGTACAAGAAAGTTTACAGGTTGTTTAGGAGGGGGGTTTAGTCTTAAGGCTGCACAATTTCCAACACATGATGTTACAAGCAGACTTTTATCAATGTCTGATTTCTGGGAAGATTCAACACTCCCTGTAATTGTCCTTTAAATAATTACCTTCTTTGTATATCACTTCAGAATTATCTTCAGGTTTTTCTACAGTTTGATTGACATTCCTTTGCTTTGTGTCTCTGTCCGTCTCCTCCAGTTCCTCCTCATTGGGATGTTGATCCTGCTCCTCGCTAACATCTCTAACGTCGCATTCTTCTGTATCCTTTTCCTGCTTTATTGTATCTTCTAACGCCATCGCTGGAAAATTAAGTCCGACCTTAACATCCTTCATAGTGGCAGAGTAAATTTTAATCTCACCCATATCTGCAAGCAATGTGGTGTTAAAGGTCTTCTTAAAGTTCTCCGTAAACACCAGATCTGAGGCAAAGCGGATCTTATTGGCCCAGATCAGTGTTGTGCCTGGTTGGCAGAAATGGCGCATGGTTACTAACAACTCGTCTAAGAAGTCATGATGGTACACCACATCTGCAGCCAAAACATAGTCATATCGATAAATGGTCCGAGGAAAGGTTTGTTCCAGGTCGTAGCCCCATGACAGCGTTGCCACTTGGGGTGTATATCTGCAGTGTCCCCTTGTGTTTCTACATAAATTACATCGCAGGTTTCCCAGGACTTCAGGAAGGTCACTAGCAGTTACCCAAGCACCTGTAAAGTACTCAGAGCATTATTACTGTTCATAGCACACAAACGATCGTGCCAACTCATTTCAATTACAACTATATAAATATATATTTAAACATGATAACTCACCCAAGAGACTGGCCACAATGGATACCAAGCCAGTTCCCGCTCCAAGCTCTAACACGGCTTTGTCTTGCAGGTTGACCGTTTTCCGATTAGAATCCAGATACTGACAGAGTGCGAGGCCCTGCACGTTCGAAAAGAACTCGAATTATGGAGAATATTTCATGACCTATAGTCATCCTGCAATTTTGAACACATGATTAAAATTTTCCCATGGACTCTCTCACTCACTCGTTTGCCTGGCGGGTGCCTATCTCAGCCGACACTGGGCGTAGGCATGGTGCTCCCTGAAAAGCTCGCCCGACCATCACAGGGCAACACACACAATCATTTCACACTCACACTTAGAGTCAATTTGGAACATCCAATTAGCCTAATGTGCATGTCGTTGGACGGTGAGAGGAAACCGGAGTACCCAGAAAAATCCCATGCAAGCCAACCCCTCACAGAAACAACCTTGTCTGGGAATGGAACCCAGGACCTTCTTGCTGTGAGGCAGACGTGCTAAGCACTACACCACTGTGCCGCTATATTCCCATGCAGTGAATCGTAATTGTTTCCTATTTTTGCATTTGGGTGATAAACTCATGGGTAAGTAAGTCATGAAGAGTATGCACAGTGCACACCATAGATCTGGACAATCTTCCACTAACAGTATCAAACACACACAAATGAGGAACACAAAACCAACAACAGATGGTTGTTGTTGACCAGCACAAATGAGGCAGTTGATATAAAAATAAATAAGCCGTTAAAATACCATTAGCGCAACACAACATGTCTAAAACAGTTGAGTATTTGCCAGAATTTGGACCCATGCCATGGCATACTGTCAGCCGCACAGTGAGAACCGTGAAGAAGGAGAGAAAACGTCATTCCATAGATGAAAGTTTTTGAACTGTACAGTTGTTAGATGATTTAAAGAGTTCTAGTGGTGGTCAGGTAAAAAAAACCAAACACCTGCTTTATAATGACGAGTGTACGAAAGAAGCCGCTGTTAAGAACTTTACCAAGCATCATTAGAACCACGCACAGTATCGTGTGTTGATGCCAGATGAAACCAAAATAACTTTTTGGCCATCGGGATGTTTGGCTACAAAATGAGACGAGGAGAATCACCTGATAGCCCACTATAAAATATGGAGGTGGATCAGTGATGCTTTAGGGCTTTTTTTCTGGCTGGCGGTTCAGGGGTTCTTGTAAAGATTGATGGGTTCATGAACTAGATGTTGAGTCAAGTATACTTTCAGATCAACAGAGAAACTTGTGAACATAATAGGCAGCATGTTGGCGCAGTGGTTAGCATGTCCGCCTCACAGCAAGAAGGCCGCAGGTCCGATTCCCGGGCTCGGGGCATTTTTCTGGTCCGAATTGCCCCTAGGTGTGAGTGTGAATGGTTGTATGTGTATTGCCCTGCGATGGCCTGGCAAACGGTTCAGGGTGCACCCCGCCTTTGCCCGGAGTCGGCTGAGATGGGCGCCAGCCTCCCCGCGACCCTAATTAGGATTAAGCAGCTTAGAAAATAAATGAATGAATGAATGAATGAATGAATAGTAACATACAGACAAGCCGTGGCCTGGATTCAAGAGAGAAATGAACCTTCACAGAATTAAGAAGGAGCTTAAAGTGAGTAGCCCATGTGTTTTATCTTACAGCTACATTTATGACTTTTGGCGGACGCTCTTATCCAGAGTGAGTTACATTTTTATCACACTCACACAACTGAGCAGTTGAAGGTTAAGGGTCCTGCTCAAGGGCCCAACAGCTGCACCTTGGCGGTATTAGGACTTGAACCACTGGCCTTCTGTTCAGTAACGCAGAACCTTATCCACCGAGCCACTGCTGTCCCTTATCTTCCATTACCAGTTTATTTTGGATGCTAAGCATACAATGGGCTTGGTATCACTTATTCACCTGTCTTACATCTTGTTTTGGTTCTATATCAGTTTGCACTGACTAATAAGACCGTGTGACCAAAGGAACAGAAGAAGGCGTATGATCTCAAGAAAAATAAAAAAGATGAGGATGTTTGTTAATAACATTGCGCCCGGTGTGGGGGTCAGACACTTACGTACAGAAGTAAATGACTGATTCCATTTACATTTATAGGATTTGGCAGACCCCCGAATCCTGAGGGCTGAGAGCTTGAGCAATTGAGGGTTAAGGGGCCTTGCTCAAGGGCCCAACAGTGGCAGCTTGGTGGTACTGGGGCTTGAGCCCCCAACCTTCTGACCAGTAACCCAGAGCCTTAACCACTGAGCCACCACTGCCCGATTCCATTTTATTTCCAAGAGATAACAATGTATTTCGGGCAGTGGTGGCCTGGTGGTAGGGTGCTGGATTACTGATCCCAAGGTTGGGGGTTCAAGCCCCACTATCAGCGG
>JBCNYH010000009.1:19241716-19252773 GCA_039654325.1 Tandanus tandanus
CTGAGATGGGCGCCAGCCTCCCCGCGACCCTAATTAGGAATAAGCGGTTCAGAAAATGAATGAATGAATGAATACTGTAGATGTAATATTTAATATTTAAATATGAATATCTAAAACACGGGTGACAAAGTGAACATACACTGATTCAGTCAATGATTGATTGGAATAAAGATGGTCCCATTGAGTAATCTTTAATGGGTGAGTTTAAACAGGGGGATGGACCCCCAATATTGAGCTAAACACCCCACCCCCCCACCCCCCAACACTATTATCTTCTATTATTAGACTGAGTCTCTAGGCAATAAACAGCTGCAGTATTTTGTAAGCTAGGATTACGTGTCGGACATGAAGTTGATTGTTCTGGAGGTTAAACAGGTGTTCTTATCCCAAACAGATCATCGGCTATACAATTAATCCACGTTATATAACTGAAGTAGTCTTTATTTAAAATCTTGGTCTCGTCAGCGTAAGTTTCCCATGGATAATAAAGCCTAACATACTCGGAAGCTTTGCTTTACAGACATGAAAACCTCTACGGAGATGACGTTAACCTGTCTCGATTTACACAAGCATGGATGAAGTTAAACACTCTAGACTTTGGATAGTGACTTTCCGCAGTATGAACTTAAAGAACCATGATCAACCCACCCTGAGTCTCTGTCTCTTCTGCAGCCTCCTGCTCCATGGCTGTGTGTAGGCTCTGGGCGAGTTGAGGAAACCGAATGAATCCACGTTCAAAATGTGTGTCCACTCTCTGTCCGGACTCCGGTGTCCAACTCCAACTAGCAGGGCAGGGTTTCAGTGAAGTAGGTCAGCCAGTGGAAGAGGACCCACCAAATTCCACAGGACAGAAATATAACCAGATGGCTGAGGATACCACTGTGCATAGCGTGCTTCTTACACACACACACACACACACACACACACACACACACACACACACACACACACACACACGAAACGAAGGATGAAGACATGATCTTGAGGGATTTCCATAGATAGAAAGTGAGAAACAGGTCCAAGTCAGGATGAAGAAAACAATAGTGCTCTGGATGGCATACAGGAAACCACAGTGGGTGGAATCTTTTGACCAAATATGGTTTTGCCTCCAGCTGGTTTTTAATAGACCCCTGAAGGCACAGTGACAAAAAATGGTCACTTTTTATTAACTTGGCTTCATCTCTTGGTAAAGATGATGGAAGGAATACAAGAGGAACAGAATAATATCTGTTCTAATTCAAGAAAGTCCTGCTACTGATATTATTTACATGGAGTCAGCTGGGCGGCTCTGTGGTGTAGTGGTTAGTACGTCTGCCTCACAGCAAGAAGGTCCTGGGTTCGATACCCGGGCACAGGCATTTCTGTGTGGTTTAGGTTTGTGTGCATAGTTTCAGATGAAATGTCATGTTGCCATATTTGCAGTAAATTCTACTGATATATAACTAGGGTTGGGTGGCATACCTCACAGTAAGAAGGTCCTGGGTTTCTGTGTGGAGTTTGCATGTTCTCCCCGTACTTGTGTGGGTTTCCTCAGGGTACTCCGGTTTCCTTCCACTGTCTTAAGACATGCACATTAGGCTGATTTGGCTATTCCAAATTGACCCTAGGTGTGAGTGTGTGTGTGTGTGTGTGTTTTGGCCTTGCGATGGTCTGGCGAGCTGTTCAGTGTACCCTGCCTTCGCCCAATATCGGCTGAGATAGGTTCCAGCCTCCCCTTGACCCTGGCAGGATTAAGCGGTTCAGAAGAGGAATGAGTGAACTAAGTCAGCTGGTATAACCCTAATCCTTACCAATTCGTGAAGAGTCGTGAAGGCATGAAACGGACTTCCTGACTGGTCACTTTAATTTGATCTCCCCACTGTGCAGTTCATCAGTGAAAATAATAAAAATGATTACGGTTCAAATCTACATTATGCGTCAACCAGCTATCCGAAACCTAATAATGGCTACTGCATTAATAATGTACCATCAAGTACAAGTATGTTGCTCAAAAAAATCATCTTTAAAGTTGTGAAAGATGTGGCTAAGAGGTCTTCCCTCTGGCTAGAGGATTTTTAAAACTGTTAGCCACACTGGCTAAGAGAGTTAGCATGCTAGAGGAAGCCTAGCTTTAGAAATGAGTAATTGGTTAAAGTGCTCAAAATCTTCCCAGGCGTTCAGCATGCAATACACCCACAGGACATTTTCAGATGACATCATGTGAACTTGACCTTTGGTGTATGATCTTCATACTTTACCAGTTCATGGGCCTTAGGTAGTGAGTACCTGGTGAAAGTTTGGTCAAAACCCGGTGAGCAGAGGCATAATCAAGAGAAACCCAGAAGTAACACCAGAAAACACAGAGTCGATGTGTAAAGAAAGGGTGGATGATTTACAGACAGAATGGAGACATTGGGGCAATTACGATTCAAACTCAAACTATAACTGACATTTATGACATTGATGTGATTGGACATTTCAGGAAACAGCTGGTTATATTTACTAAACAAAATTCATACATTTTCTTACATTATTGGTCTGATTTTTTTAAATTCATTATTATAAAAAAAAAAATACATGAGTAAACTGTGTAAATATTGTACACAAACTTACACGAAATGTACACATTTCCTCAATTTTCTGCTACCATTTCATATTATTTCATTCACATCATACGCTTCAGTCACATTTTACCTTTAAAAATTCATTCACTCATTCATTCATTTTCTAAGCCATTTAATCCTAATTAGGGTCGCGGGGAGGCTGGCGCGGGGAGTGCGGGGTACACCCTCAACAGCTCGCCAGACCACTGCAGGGCCAACACACATACAAGCATTCACACTCACTCTCACATCCTTGGGCGATTTCTTTTGGAACCACCAGTAAGCCTACTGTGCATGTTTTTGGACTGTAGGAGGAAACCAGAGTACCCAGAGGAAACCCACATGAGCACGGGGAGAACATGCAAACTCCACACAGAAACGCCCCGAGCCCAGGAATCGAACCCGGGCCCTTCTTGCTGTGAGGTGGACGCGCTAACCACTGCGCCACCGCGCCGCCCACCTTTAAAAATGGTAAAACTAATTTTAAGGCAATTCATCATTATACACTTTTCTTGTTCTTTCCTCTTCCTGCTCGTCCTCCTCTCCTCCCCCTTCCTCTTGTCCTCCCCTCAAAAGCAGACCGTGCAGTGACCATAGTAGCTCTATTCTTATGCGTGACTTCATCTTCTGAACTGCTGCTGCTGCTGGATTGGACTTTCGACACTTCATTCATAACAGTTTTATGCTGTTGCTCATCCGCACACACAATCACATTCTCTTCTGGACTGTTAGAACTCATGTCCAACCCGATAAAACCCCCTCCGAACATCCCTGCAGGCGCCTGGCTTCCTTTCTTTTTCTCATTCTTTCCTTTCTTGACTGGTGAGACCTTTTCATCTTCACTGCTCTCAGGGTCGTTATCTGCCCCATCGCGCTCCTTTCTCTTCAGGCAGGTGACGGCTCGACGTAAGCGCTGGCTGCGGATGGCCTGCTTCTCCTGCTGCTCCAGACGGAAGAAGGAATCGATGCGCAGCTGCGTCTGAGGAGGTAAAAGCGTGTCATAATGTGACTCATAACGTTTCGTTTCAGTTCTCTGCTGAAAATGGTAAAACTCTGTTTAAATCGAAACACCACAGGAGTGAGACGCCATTCCCACAGGCAGAGGTGACCTAGCTGGGGGTGCAAATCTAGCAGTCCTTTAGGAATTGCAAATAGCTCAGGGAAGTAGTTACCTCATTCATTAGCCTAACCACTCAACGGGGAGGCTGGAGCCTATCTCAGTCGACTCTGGATGAAGGTCGGGTACACCCTGTACAGCTCACTGGGTTCATCACAGGGTCAACACACACACACTCACCCTCAGGGGGAATTGGAACAACCAATGAGCCTAATGTGCATGTTTTTGGACTGTGGAAGGAAACCGGGGTACGTGGAGAAAACCCACACAAGCAAGGGGAGAACTCCACACAGAAACACCTTCGCCGAGCCCGGGACTTGAACCCAGAACCTTCTTGCTGTGAGGTACGCCACCATGCCACCCGACCCTCGCTATATGACAGTGGAATTTACTGCAAACACATAACATAGCGTTACATCTGATCAATGCACACAAACCTATTTGATCAGAGCCCATATCGCTCAGCACTACTGTACCACAACATGCTTACTCTCTCCTTTCCTCGTTATACACTAATGACTGCATTACTGTCCACCTTCCTCAAGTCTGCAGATGCCACTGCCACCACAGTGGGTCTCATAAAGGACAATCATGAGTAGCATAACTTTCAACATGGTGCGAACGTACGGAAAACTTCTGAGATGTGCTTGACTTCCATCATATCCACCCTGTATATCAACAGTAGCACTGTTAACAGTCTCCACAGTCATGAACACCCTCGAGTGGGGGAACAACACATGCCTCACCAAAACAACAGACGGAAACTGAAGTATCTCAGACATCATCGAAAACATCCTCAAATTCCTTCATCATTGTGGCTCCCTTCCTCCTCTGTCCAAGTAATGGTTAAACGAGTAATGTGGACTGATGGGAAGGTAATAGGATGCCTGCTCACCACAGAAGGATATGATGGGGCATCCATGACCACACAGTTTATTGGTCTTGACCCTGGTGAAACCCATTGCTCTTGGTGGTTAGACATGATGAAATACACCAGCAGCATTGAAGGGTTTTATACAGAGTGAGTTAAATACAGTTTATACTGTAGGAAGTCTTTACCTGTTGAGTGCCGAGCTGCTTGAGGACTGGCTGAAGAGTTTCTTCTGTCTTTTTGCTGTTCCAGCCAAATCGACTGTTACAAAACTTAGGACTGGTTAAGAAACACACGATCGCACTTGGAACTCTGTATTCATTGCTACACATGCACAAAGCCTTACACATAATTTACAAAAAGCAGACTGGGAAAAAAACAAGAAGGTTTACGGATCAAGAGACTGGGTCATATATACCAGAAGCTTATCTTACCAAATTAATGGCACCCTTGATAAAAATGAGTAACAATTTATATATAACTAGAGGGGCACTTATAGATTGCAAGGTACCTCCACCAGGACCACTCCTCTAGTTTACAGTGGGGTATCAGGTACTTTTCCCATGCATGCAGTCCACTTTGTGGTTTTATTCTGGAATCTGAACTCAACACACAACAATGCCAATAGTAATCTCTGTGGTATCTGCTGAATACCAAACCATAGACCTTAACTAAACCATGTGATTCTGTTTCCATCATAAAGGATGAAAAGAGATTTTCTGTGTGCACAACCTCATACACGAAACACAGACACAGGGGTGGAATTTAGCAAAACTAAGCTACTGGCCAACAGGACTAGTGAAATTATGAAACTACTAGTTCTCCTTCATATTTACTGGTCAGGAACACTGTATCTCCTTTGCCTATTGGATTTGTCAGGTCGCCAGCAGGATGACTTGCTAGCTAATTTCACTCGCCCTACAGATTTTTGATTCGCCACGGGCCAGCGGACTAGTGTTCATTTCCACCCCTGCAGAGAAACAGGACAAGGTTAAAAGCAGCAGAAGGGTTTCTGGTGATATAGAGCAAATAAAAAATAACTTGTTTATCAAGAATGATCATGGGTTGATGTTTAATTTAAATATTGCATAGGGCTTTACATCTTGGCAGACAATTTTTGAGATAAATAACTGATGAGGGTAGTTTAGATGATAATTGTTTCCCAAAACAAACATATTTTATCCTATTGCATTTCATTTTATCAGTATATTTTATATAATTATATTTCTCATTTTTATGAAGACTGCCAATAGGAACTATTCTGGAGGAACTCAATGATCCTGTTTGCAGGTTGATCAGGTATGCTGGTAAATCTTTATCCCAGACTCTACCCACCAGATGTACTAGCTAAGCTACATTTAAAGGATATTCTTTGAGGAGATCCAGCTGTGGGTGGCCCCAGCAAAATGAGCCCTCTGATTGGTCAACAGTGGGCTGGAGGTAGGCCTCAGCAACGGCAGGGTTGGGAAAGCCTGGATGAAGATTCAAGGCTCTTAGCTTTCTCTTCACTTTTGTGTCTTTTGGATCAGCAGCCAGTTTCTTATTGGTTTGAGCTTCGTTCCACCACTTACTGGAATGTCAAAGCACAAGAGCTACTTAATGATAGCATGTTAAACTCAGGTGTTTATTTGTATTAGTAGTGTAAGTCTGTGCTCAGTTAGATATTATTGGATAGTGTGCTTTCTGTACACTTAATTAAAATGTCTGACCTGAACAGAGCGAGTGGTTCTAAACCAGTCCCAGGGAACTCATTTAGTATTTCCATGCCTGTGACGTATCCAACTCCTGGGATCCCCTCGGTGTAATCACTACCCAGTAGATAGGCCAGATTGATCAGCTTAGTCCTGTCCAGTCCTACATGAGGATGCAGTAACACAGTCTTTTAACAGAAGATTACAAACACCATTACATTCATCATTTGCTTTTTATTATTTGCTACTAAGCTATACAATTCTGAATTTTAGAAGGATCAATCAAGTACACATGGAATTAATATAATTTGAACCATGAAGACACTGTCAAAAAAGTATTTAGAACATTTTTAATGATCAGGAATTGTCTGTATAGTCACATAAAATATAGCTTGAGTTTAGATTATGTTTTGTGTTGGTTTGTTTCTTAGTTTGTCTATGTGCAGTATAACCCAAAAAGTGACGAATGAATTTTCTTTCTAGTATAGAGTGTGGTACAAGTTACAAACCATTACATTTTAGAGATGATCCGTGAATGGGATCATGCTAAAAAAATAAAATAAAATTGATTAAAGTCAATATGTGCAAATAATGCGTGAATGCATGTTTATCAGATGACCACTAGGGGGAGACAGTTCATTATAACTTATACAAGCTATAATGAAACAAGTTATAATGAAACCTATAATCCTTGGCAGATTTCCAGGTTAGTCAATGCACTTGTCAACCTAATCCATTTGTGCATGGCGGAGGTACTTTACACTCTATGAGTGCCACTCTAATTATCTTTATGTCCACTATAAGTCACTGATTGTAAATCAGATTTTTTTTTTTTTTCTAAAAACACAATGCTTTAGATCCATTACTCAACTAATTATATAATATTAAAATTACTTGTTATTCAGATAATGTTCCTGTCATTTCTGACAGATGTAATGGGTAGAATAACAGTGTTTTAAAATGAATGGTCTATGTATATACTGTATGAAAGATCATCATTTCTATCATCTCTTATTTGCACTCCCATGTACAAATAACTTAAGTTCCATAAGCAATAAACAGAATATGAGGGTTGAATGGTGGCCTGAAAAAGTCCTTAAATAAAACAGTGTGCTAACCAAGCTGGTTCTGAATATCCAGGTACTGGTAGTGTTCCACGTATTTGTTACTGTTGAAGAAGTTTTTATAGACGTGTCGTCCTCCGAACAACCAGACGTCACTGTCGTCAGTGATGGTGCCATGCGTGTGGTCCGTCCTGTCCAAAGCTGCACATTGAGCTTCAGCCTCCATCGGGGCAACGATGAAGGGCACACCAAATAACCGCAAAAGGTCCTGTACCGGGCAAAGCAAAAGATAGGAATTTTAGTCTGATCAAAAATGACAATTTGATTAAACAAAGTTCAATCCTACCTGGTTAGAAGTAAACCTTGCTTTCTTTCTATGAGATGTTTATTTACAATCAGCAGTAAAGCTTTTCCTTATTAATATTATTTTTCTTATTAATTCATCTTTGCCCATTTTTGAAGGTATATGCATTTCTATACATCCAAGATGATCTACTTATGTTTTGTTTCCATTTGAAGGTTGTATATTTAGAGTAAATGAAATGAGAACAAAGAGAAATGCACCAAACTAGTCACAAGGGTCAGTGTTTCAAAAAATAGATTTTGTGCTCATCTGAATGAGCAGACTTCCGACTAGTTTGGTGCTGTAGGCTCACAAAGTAATGTGCCCTAATATTAAAACATTTCATTCATACTTTCTATTGTTATGAAAAACCTGTTTTATCTGGACCTAGATGATAAGTACTGAACCTAAAGGTCTTCCATCATTAAAGCTTATTTTCGGGGTGACCTTGTTAAGCTCTGATGAGTGTAATTTAAAATAAAAGATCAAAAGTGTACGGTGTCTGATGAGAGCAGTAAATAAGGACTGTGGTTTCTATCAGCAGCTTGTTATCGGGGATAACGGACTAAAGATAGATGCTGAGATCACTGGTGGTGTTGTGAGAGAAGCTGGTAAATGTCTTTCCAGTTTGCACATATTTGGACAGCATTCCTACTGCTATGGCTGTTAGATACCTTCCCAAATCTCTCCCACAGAGAGAGAGAGAGAGAGAGAGAGAGAGAGAGAGAGAGAGAGAGAGAGAGAGAGAGAGACTAATACCACCAGCAATGAAAACTGACTAAAGGCTAAAAACAAAATATTTTTTTTTAAACAAGAGATCAAATCCAAACAAAAATGTGCTATGGTGTTACATTTGAGGCTCACTCATACATAGGTATTTCATTGTAAAGTAAGCAGTGGTGGCTCAGTGGTTACTGATCAGAAGGTCAGGGGTTCAAGCCCCAGTACTGTCAACTTTTCCACTGTTGAGCCCTTAAGCACGGCCCTTAATCCTCACCTGCTTCGTTGTATAAATTATTTAAAAATAAAAGTCGCTCTGGATAAGGGCGTCTACCAACTGCCATAAATGTAAAAGTTCAGACACAATCTAACAAGTACAGTAGGCAGACTTGGGTTCCTCAAGAGTTCACACTGCGAACCTGTCTAAAAGACTTTTACCTGCAGTTCCATGTTTCTTTGAATCACTTCTCTGTACATGGAGCACATTTTCCATTCCTTACACATAACAAAGCACATGGACACAAAAACAAGGCTATTACAGACGGAAAGAATGATATGCTACACTATATTTAAAAAGGGTTGCCATGTGTAGATATATCCCTTCATACTGTTATGTAAGAAATATGTTATATAACAGTTTTATTCTAGGTACTAATCTTAACATTTCCTCATACCAATCATCCAGTGAAGCTACTTTATTAGATATACAGTACAGTGTTTGAGGACTTTGTCTGAAAACCCCCAAAAAACTTTAAGGTCGTTGCTCTCAAACTGCTCACCCATCACATCCAACTGTCACCCTGCACTTTATAATTATCATCTCTGCCAGGAGGCAACGTTTTCACCGGTGTGTTTGTGTGCAATATAACTCAAGACATTATGCATAGACTTGGATAAAAAGATTTCCTGGAGTAGGGGTTGGTACAAGTAACAAACCATTAAATTCTGGAGGTCATCCGTCATGTTGAAAAAAATAAATAAATAGATCTGTTGCCATAGATAATAAGTGCAAATAATGTGTGAATGAATGTTCATCACACCTCCACTACAGGGAGACATTTCATTATGACTAAATTATAACTATAAAATTCCCTAAATCCTGATAAATGCCTAGTGTTTAATATGGGACAAGATGTTTATCAACTAGGGGAAGATATTTAATTATAAATATGCATAAATTATAATAATCCATTTGTGCCAGGCGGAGGTACCTTGCATTCTGTGGACGCTCCTCTGGTGAAAAATATTTTAATGGTTTTATTTAATAATTTTTTCAAATACATTTTTATTTCTCTTAGTGTGCTGTTGGCCTTTTTCACATTTTCATGATTCCAGCTTCCTATAGCTGCTTCCTGTGTGGACGCAGCTATATACACGTTGTATAAAATCGACATGGCTTTAAATAATCCATAGTTTACGGTCCTCACCTGGCTCTCCTGGCACATCTGTCCTGTAACTGTAGCAGCACTGCGCTGCAGTTGCTGTTGCTGGCCACGCAGGCTGCTCTGCTCTGTCTGCAGACTTTTCTCCAACTGTATCAGCTCCTCCTGCAGGACAGCACAAAGCAATGAATCGTCTGAAAGAATAAAAAAAGTAACGTGGGATAAAAATAAACGTACCATATCAATGTCCCATTCACTAGGTGCGGGAACAGCGGTAGCTTCTCCAGAGCTTTCGGCTTCTTGCTCTTCCGTTTTGCTGATGTTTAACGATAGACTTGAATCGTTCTCTTTTCTCTCTTCTTCATTGCACCTCACCACCTCCTCTTTACTGCTCTTTTCTGCAAACTGTTCTTCTGACTTATTTACTGAATGGTCCATTTCAGACACTTCTTCTCCTTCTGAAACCTCAATGAAACCTTCTAAAGAAAAAAAAACATTAGAATCATCACATTTAAAGGGTACCCGTGGTGAATTAGTGTTACTAGCTCTTTAAAACGATCAAGCAGGAAAGTACGTGCGAGTGCTGCGACACTGGGCATGCTCGGAGACATGTTGCCTTCCTCATTGGCTGTTCCAGCCTGGTAGTGACGAGAACTCGTTGGATTGGCTGGGCTATAACACTTTATCGGCCAGTGCTGAGCTGCCCAAACAACAAGCGCAGAAATCACGCAAAACATTTCTTTTGTGTTCCTAAACAAACTGACGGCAGGAAAGCCGAGTCGGCAAAACGTTAGCCGCATGAGCCATTTTAGATTTACCGTCACGCTCATCTCTGGCAGCGTTTACGTCCTCAGAGTCACTAGAATGTGACGTCTCACTGTCTCTGCAAAAGGCTCCTCCCTCTCTGGTTCAAATACTTAACCATTTACACCCATTTCCTCCAAATGGCTCCCATAGTTGCTTCTTGAACACGTTTTTTTTTTTTATCACCTAAAATGTCGCTCACTGAATAGATCTGTTTGTTTACTTGTCACCTCGGGGAAAAAAACGACTGCTAACCATTGGTTCAGTCTCCGCTAGTAATCCACGGGATAAAATCACCCAGTTTTGTGCTTTTTATTGTCATTTATGTTAAAATAAGCTCTGTATCACTTAAACGGTTTACAAACGCACAAATTATGCTGTAAGGATGACCAACACCGCTACTCTTTAACTAACACACCCTGCATTCAAAATTACACTTTATAAAGAGACTTTCATACATACATACACATACATATACATATA
>JBCNYH010000009.1:19256980-19271591 GCA_039654325.1 Tandanus tandanus
TATATACACACACACACACACACACACACACACACACACACACCTCAAATTTATTGCCTGTATTTGCCTAGTGGAATATGGTTAGCTGTTATATTTTATAATATAATAACACTTCCAAGACACATTCAATATTCTAATTTTCCAGCTCTGAGATATATCGTGCTCCCTCTTTCTTAAAGTGCAATTAAACCCAAATTTAATAAAAGCTTGTGTGCATAGTTTATGCCCGTACCTACAAAACCTTTTTCGTGAGAGAAATAAAAACAAGTAATAAATCTTTACACAGTAGGGCAGCACTGTACAGTGAAAAGTGGGATATGACTCAGATGGAAGAAGCTGTATCCACGGAAGTGTTGTGCACTTAAATGCACTGAGCTATATACACCACAGGTTCACGTATACGAGCAGACGCCTGTTTAATGTACGTAAACGTAATGCATTATTATGTGCAGATGTGCCTAGCTTTATTTAACTTAGAAGTTCTACAGTTTATATATGATTTGTTAGTTTATTATCTGTACATTTTTATTATTGCTGTTATCTTATCTTACATGCCCATGTCCTATTCTCACAATTTTGCGCACTCGTAAGAGTGAAATAGACTGTTAATGGCGGCATTTTAAAAACGGGCAATGCACGCTATCAAACATATTTTAGCAGATCGCAACTTCAAAAATGTAAGTAAAAACCACCTGATGATGAAAATATACATATTTTCAGTGTAACAGGAGAGTTTGGAAGGAAGGATTTCCTTTCATTTTCTTTTGAACGAGTACGCTGACATTTTTCACACTCTGACTAGTGACTCAGAATAAATTTTAGGATTTAGAAATTTTATTTTGCACAAAATAAATTATGACTAACCGATTTACATAATGACGAAAACCCTGAATTTCGTGCTAGTCTATATTTGGGGGTTGGTGGAGGCTGATTAGAATTAAAGGAACTACTTAGAACCACACTGAGTTTCCCTTTTAGAACTTGTTAGACAATGTGGTTATAAATCTAGAACCCTAAAAGATCCTTACAGTAGCATGTGGGCAATCGTACCTTCAGAGCTGCTATCCTCCTCTTCACTCTCTACAGCGATTTGCTGATTTCTCTCCTCCTTCTCCACAGTTACGTTACAAAAACTTCCTTTCTGTATGAAAATGTTTTCAGAACTTGGTTCATGATCTTTGGGCAACGTTTCCTCTTCACCCAGGGGACCTGAGAGTGAGAACGCTGTTTCTAGGGCCGCTTTTCCACGCTCTCCTTCCTGAGTAAGTGCAGAAGCCTTCAACTCCTTGTTCCTTGCTCCAACAATCTCGTTCATTTCCTCGTCTTCAGAACTACTCGAGATACCCACGGGCTCCTCCTGCTTTATCCCAGGAAGTGTCTCCTTTTCCCCTAAGGCTCTCTGAATGGCCAGTAAAGTCTGCGGAGAAACTCCACCTCCTTCCCGAGCCTCATGCAAGACGCTCTTCTGCATCCCCATGCTTTCTACTTCATCATCATCATCATCTGAACTGCTGACAATGACATACTTCTTCTGCTGAGTTTGAACCGCTTTGCAGAGGTCTTCAGATATATTATTGTCCTCCATCAGGGCTCTCTGTATGGCCAGTGAAGTGCGAGGTGACACACCACCGTTGCCATCTTGAAAACTTCCATCTCGGATCATTTTTTTACGTGCCGATTCATCTTCCTCCGAGCTGCTGTCCATCATGGCAGCCTGAATGGCCTGAAGGGTTCTTGGGGAGGGCGGTGCTCCTTCTGAAGGCTGTTCCTCACTACAAATGACTGTTTTTTTAGTTGTTGGTGACGAAGAAGAAGAAGAAGAGGAAGGCTCCTTTTCCTCTTGAACACCCTCTAAGACTGGACGCCAAAGAGGCTCTGGCTTTCCTTTGAGGCTCCCTTTCCTTGACCAAGGGCCACAAGACCATGGATCTGGGGCTGGATGGCTCTCAGAAGTCTGTGTGCTCTTTTGGGACCCTGTATGAGTACAGAAAATAATTACCTGAATATTTTTTTCTAAAGCACTATGGTCTTCCTTCATATTACCAGACGTGAGGGGATCAACGAAAGCTTTACTACAAGTCGGATGAGCTAGAACTGTTTGGTGATTTCCCAACCTGTTACACCAACGGCGGTTCTACCTGTATGTTTTATAAACGACCTCATACTCGGTTAGTTATCAACATTTATGTGAGAATAGGCCCTGTTACTAAAACATATGGCCAGATTTACAAACATGTTGCCAGGGCCGATGCTACCATTAGGCGATCTAGGCAGCTGTCTAGGGCGCAGGCTAAAGGGGAGGCTTTCCAGAAATTTGGATATACGCTTCTTTGCGCAAGAAGCTGTTTGGCAGTAACCCTATATGCCATGGAAAATGTTAAACCCTACTCACACTAAGCAAATTGAATGCATTCTAACATACAAGACAAGAATTGTGGGCGAGAGCGGGGCGCCAAAAGAGGATCTCACCTAGGGCGCCACTACGTGTTGCTCCAGTGTAAATTTGGTTTTGGTAAGAAGGCGTAGTGACAATATTGCACCCGAGAGGTGGGGATTCAGACATTTCTGCAACTAGCCCCGTTGCATATGCATTTCTGGGAGTTCCTTTCTTACGGCGCAAAATATGGGGAGGAGAATATTCAAATCAAGCATGGAAGGTGATTTACTATGACATGTCTTTTTTTTAATGGCATCTCATCCACTTTTTAACATCTCCTTTTGTGTCCATTTATTTGAGTAAGATTTGAGTGGTTTTTATATGAGATGCAGGATATTTTAATTTTCACATGCTAAAAGAAGGCACCTGGACTTGCATGAAGTTATTGAAGACGTCATTCACCACTCACACAAAAGGTTTCTTCAGTTCTCTCCGACTGGAGGGAAGTTCCAGAATTTATCCTCTAGTGGATCAAAACTTCCCATGAGTCAGACAGAACTGGAGAAGCCTTTCGGATGAGAGGTGGATAACGTCTTCAATAATTTCAAGCACGACCGTTGCCTTCTTTTAGCACCTATGATTTATCATGACCTGGATGACTGGGAACCTTCACAGACATATTTCTACGTCATTTTTTCTTTTGCTATACTCTATCAAAGTATCCAAACCCATCCAAAGTGAGCACAGACACACTCGGAGCAGTGGGCTGCCACACACATTGCGGTGCCCGGAGAGCAGTTGGGGGTTAGGTGCCTTGCTCAAGGGCACTTCAGCCATGAAGGTAGAAAAAGGGAAGGTGCAGCTCACTCCCCCATCGCCACACATTTTTCCTGCTGGTTTGGGAATTGAACCGGCGACCTTTCGGCCCCAAAGCCGCTTCTCTAACCATTAGGCTACAACTGCCCACAAATGACCAACATGGCTAGTGATACCCTGCTCAGCCAGGGGTAGCGGCGTCTTAGCAGAAAGCGGTACCGTCACACGCCCATGGCTGCGGTTCAGGCAGAACATTTCTGTTCGGTGTCCGGTGACTTTCCCCTAAGAACGGAGGGAGCATGCTCGGACACGGGACAATATATTAACCAATAATCAAAGCAATCAGATCCTGACTGTTAAACAAAGTCCAGATGTTTATTTTACACCCATATTCTAAATACTGTACATGATGTATCTTTTTCCTCAACGTGCCACTTCAGAAACATGTTTAATAAGAGTACTGAAGCAGGCAAATCACCAAACTGCAGAAGCCTCCACAGCGCCCCCTGCTGGAAACAAGAGGAAATCCAACCCTCTGACCTTTGATGAGGATATAGTGAGAAGAATCCTCAGATATAAGACGGCGTGACTCAACGCTGTGTTCTCCGCTCTGGCTGTACTTCTCCTCAACATCTCCACATCTGTGCTGACTCATTTCTTTCTCCACACCTTCCAGACGCTGGTTCAGGTTATTCCTCTGCAGCAGCCCTGCCAGCTGATACTGAGAGAAATCCCCTGACCTCTGCACAGACACATCAGTACACAGGTCACCACTCAGGACTGGGACAGGATGTTAATAATGAACGTGGCACCTGTAGTACCTCAGGTGGTTTGTGATAAAGTGTGCGTCTTCTCTTGCTGAACTCCTTCATGTCTTTGAGAATCTCGTGTTTGATCTCCGGCGACAAGAGGTGGAACTCTTCAGAGTTTATATCTACGGAATTGGGATCTTCATAAATCTCATCCTGAGGAGACAGACCGGACACCGTCAGTCAACGAAAAACCTCTGATAACACTAAGCAACGATTAAATGAAGGAAAGTATGATACAGAAAACTATTTGGTGGGTGGGGGGGTTGGCTGTTTGGCTCTGGCGGATAACACCCTCCGAGATCCGAATAATTCTCCATATCATATGAAAGACAATAACATTACTATGTGAGGTGTGCCAATCGTACAATAATCATTCAACTTATTCAATGGCAACCATGCAATAATTCACTGTGTAGAAGAATACCAAAAAATTATTTGATGGCTTTCCACCAATCAGATATGAAAAATATCTTGAATGAATAATAATGTTTATCAGTATACGCTACACAGGAACAGTGAGATCTGATTGGTCCGCTAAATCAAGGTTAATAGACATTAATCCGAACTCTCCTAGGTAATCACAGTCACTTGGAGGAGGCAGAGAACCCTACAGTAAGAATCTTGTTTTAGTTAGTTTTTCTCATACTTTCATGTAGTATATACTAAAACTGTGAATGAGATTAAAGTGTACCTGTGGTGAATTTGGATTACTAGCTCTTTAAAACAATCACGTATGACATCAGGCTTTCCGTCAGTCCTTTGCTTCTTGTAAAGTGCTGCCACACTGCCACTACTACTACTAGGCATGCGCAGCGACATGTTTCCTTCCTCATTGGCTGTTCCAGCCCTGGTAGTGATGCAAATTTGTTGTTTTGTCCTATTGGCTGGGCTGCGTGCAGCAGACACCAGTCTAAGATAACAGCAAAATGGCAGCGTGCAAAGAATACGGCTGCACAAACAAGCGCAGAAATAGCGCTTAAATAGAAATAGAAAAAACCCCATAACATCGGCACAGGGCCGTACTCTGAAAACGTTTCCTTTCGGATGCAATTCAGTAGTCTGCGAAGTCCACCTCAACCCAACCTGCTATCGGCGTGACCTCCAGGCAGAACTACTTGGCACGAAGTCCAAGCTTTTACGCCGTTCCTACGGAATTCCTTCATAAAAATTCAAAGGATGACGATGGACGGGAACAGCGCCTTGCCAAAAGGAACCAGTAAAAGCTAAGAGCCTTTAGTATGCGGGGAGTTTTATCACCTAAACTGGCGCTCGCTGCTTGTTTACTTGCGCTGGACGACCAGACCAAAAATGGCTGTTCCGCATTGGTTCAGCCCCCGCTAGTAATCCACGGGATAAAATTGCTAATTATTACTTATAGGTGATTAGAGTGATGCACGGCCCACCCTATCCTGCACTTTTATTACTGGACAATCTGTGTGTTTATACGAAAATGCAAAGCGGTCTTTATGAAAATTAAAAGCAAGTTACATGTGTTTGTGTGTGGTTAACCCATTCCAATCCCCACAGCTCTGATCCAGAAGACATAGCGAGACAATCAGATTGCACCATTCCTGCGTAGAATATGCTAAATTAGATGAACTTGGCTTGATCCCACCTGAAGTGTGAGATAGGGTTCTTGCGTCTGAGCCTCATCTCTTTCCGGTTCTTCATCAGAGCTGAAAATAGAGAAAACGATAATGCGTACAATTTGTTTTTTTACATGTTTACTAATTAAAATACCAACTAACACCTTGTTTTCTTACCTGCTTCTTTCTTTTTCCTGTACAGGAGGTAGTGCTGGTAAAACATACATTTCATCCACCTCATCTCTTCTGACAGAAGAAATACTAGGAATTGTCTCATTACTGTAAAACCCAGCAGCACTTTATTATTCTTAATATTTGTATTATTTACCATCATGTAAATGACATTAATTCATTGTACTGTGTTTTGACCTGCGGTCTCCTAGCGCAGCTCTGATGGCCTGCCTCTTCAGAAACGTTCTCAACAGTTTCTCATGGGTTTGCTTGGACTCGAGAGCCATCTCCTCCTTCCTCTGTCGTCTGCTAGCCTGAGGAATCACCATTTTATCATTTGTGACATACAGTATTTACTTCATACTGCAAATACTGCAAATAGGTGGTCCATTTTTAAAAAGCTGGTGGACTAACTTCAGGGGGAAAAAAACAAAACATGTTCTTCCAAAGTTCATCAGTTGGTTCTTTAGATGGTTAAGAGTTATTAGCTTCCTAAAAGAGTTCTTTTTATAAGGGAATCCCTCAGTTATAAGGCGTTACCCAGATCACAGAGAGATAAACCACAGATCCCCAGCAGGGCGCTAAAAGGAACCTTTCTGATAAAGAGTTCTATTCATTTGCATAGTATTAACGAAATAACAACAATCTGAATTAATTGGAATGTTGATGTGCACGGACTTCCGAACTAATACATACCAGAGTCTGTCTCTTAAGCAGAGGTGCATCTCCATCATAAACAAACACAGGCCTGATGCGGAAGAATAGCAACTTGCACAGACGGTTAAACAATGTAAGAAGGTGGGCGTTGTGGACATTGTTGCCCTCACGATCCCGCACGCCCTTGACTGCTTGGTTCAACCAGATACTGATATCTGTGAGTTGATATGTCAAGGATGAGAAGGACATTCCGGTGAACAATGCAAAGTATCACATCATTCTATAGGAATATGCTCTCATCATCTGTAGTTCTGTACTCACTGCTGATATAAAGACTAGCGATCAACACTGCGATCATAACATTAGCCATTTTCTAAAGGTGTTGAACGTTTCCATCACATCCAACATTGTTATCTCTCTCTGATAAGATGTACATGTACTCCTGGTGGAATTCTTCAAAGGTATTTTCCTTATGCCATCTCAGATGGTTTTCCTGGTTACATATTCAGCTACTTTGTAATAATTCCTATTTTTAAAGGTATTGTGCAAATACATTTTCGTTAAAAAGACAGCAGTTTCTTTGCATCCTTGGGGCTTTAGGTTCTGATCCTGAGCTCAAAACTGAATTACTGTTAAGTTGTGCAGGATCTCCCTGTGTCCATACAGATACCTTGATTTTAAGCGTCAGGTCATTAAATGACTTCTATGCTCCTCCAGCCGTGACACTGCGCCTTCCGCTTCTGGTTACCAGCTGTTTTTGTACCCAAATCTGTCCTTGGTAATGGTCCAGTATCTGTCTAATTTCGCCTTAAAGGTGTTGACAGACTTCGCAGATACGACTTCTTGTGGGAGGGCATTCCAAGGGTTTACAACCCGGAATGCAAATGAGCTGCCTGGCACATCAAGACGGTATCTTCTTTTGTACAGTGATAAATTATGACCACGTCAATACCGGGCAACCTGCTTGTTAAGTAATGTTGATTTAACAGGGTCGATGTTGTCCATGATTTTAAATACTTGAATCGGGTCACCTCTCTGTCTGCGATATTCCAGTGTTGGTAAGTTCAGCTGTCTGAACTGAATCGGGCATAATAGGGTAAATCTGCAACAGGATTGTCGGATCATCCATGTAGCTCTACGCTCAACACGCTCAATTGATTGCGGGTTTCCTCTGCCTTCGCCGGTTTTCTTCCACTGTCCAAAACAGGACCAGGGGTTATGATACATTTCGTATTGCTCCTAGGTGTTAAGAAGTGTGTAAATGTCTCTGTATGGTGCTTGGAGGTGGACGGATGTCCCATCTAACTGCAATCAGGAAACCAGTTATTGAATGAATTACAGGCAGAATTAATTCTTATAGTCAGGGATATCTAAAATTGGTACAATTTAATCAGTAATCATAATGGCTTTAATTGATTAATTTCTTATCAATTATTAATTGTTTAATGATAAGAAAACTCAGGTACAAAATTCTACAGCATCCAAACACAGAAATCCTCATGAGTGTTGAAAGGATACCAACAGCTAAGATCTTCCCCTCGAGTGTTTCCGGGTTGATGGGCTTTCCTGTGCTCTCCAGCAGTTTCCACAGGCCCTGAACTCCCATTGCTGTCCCCTCTCAGATCCGAGACCAACACAACACCACGAGTCTCTGAGTTAACACACAAACAAGATCCGGCAAGACATAACCACAACACCGTTTACACACAGACACAAACAAGAGTCTCTCTTTCTGTATTTCTTGAATTGCGCTAAATAATTATTTTTAAAATAATAAAAATAAACAAACATTTAATTTTGGTGTGATATTTGATATAGAATTCAGACCACACACTTAATATGAGCTCAATTTACGCGTTTATGTTTTTTTTGTTTACGTAAAACAAAACGCGTCCGTCCCCTTAAAGGGTCCGCAGGAAACACTTCCGAAGTGAAACGGTTCCTAGGAGACCGGCTTTTATTTTGGGTTCCGTTTCGAGTCGGATGATGAGAAATAAATAACACGCGAGTGTTATATAAATATATACAGCGCTGTGTTGATTAATAGTGAAGTAGAATTACTACAGAACATCTATGACAGTTGTTTCCAGGTGCAGTTTAGTAGGTGGCGATACAAACACATTTGACCGGAAGTGTGACTCAATGAGAGGACGGAAGAATAGGGAGTTTTCCGGGTTGCTGCTGTGAGGTACGTGGAAGGATTATTGTGTATTTTAAAGATATTCGTCTAATTAAACGGCTTTGTATTTTTGTAAAACATCTTTTGGGTCTATGGGAAGGAAATGTTGACAGAGTTTATATCTTTTAACAGCACTAACAGCAGTAACAACAACAACAATAACAACAACAGCTATAGCACATAGCTAATGTGTAACATTTTGTAGTCGCTGAAATCATAAACATGTTTGTTTTTCATCTCAAGACTGTTTAAAGTGCTCACTTTATCTGCTTTTATATACAACAGGCCTACTTCTGGGATTTTGTGTGATATTGAGATCACTTTAGGTCATTTCGTGATCAATATAACAAGCATTTTAGCTTTATTTAACAACCACAATATAAATATATTATAATAGTGTATATATATATATATATATATACACACACAGAGAGAGAGAGAGTGCAGATAAACATTATTCTAGTGTGCAGTGAGTAGAAATGAACCTATTATTATTATTATTATTATTATTATTATTATTATTATTAATAATTATACTAGCATTGGTAATACTGACTATTTCTCTGACTATCGTGGAATCACACTCCTCAGCCTACCCGGGAAAATCTAGTCAGGAGTACTGGAGAGGAGGATCCGACTGATAGTTGAACCTCGGATCCAGGAGGAACAATGTGGTTTTCGTCTTGGCTCGACCGGCTCTACACATTCTACAGGATCCTGGAGGGGGCATGGGAGTTTGCCCAATCTGTCCACGTGTGCTTTGTGGATTTAGAGAAGGCTTTCGTCCGTGACCCTCGGGCTATCTTGTGGGGAGTATGGGGTACCGGACCCGTTACTACGGGCCATTAGGTCTCTGTACCACCAGAGCCAGAGCTTGGTCTGCATTGGTAACAACAGGTCGAATTCGTTTCCGGAGGGGGTCAGGGTCCACCTAGGCGTAGCCGAGGTGTTGAGGGGTTCTGGTTTGGTGGCCATAGGATCTCGTCTCTGCTTTTTGCAGATGACGTTGTCCTTTTGGTTTCATCGGGCCGGGACCTCCAGCTCTCATTGGAGCGATTCTGTATGTGCGTTTGTCCTGTAATGATCTAAGGAGCTGTTCAGGGTGTACTCCGCCCTCGCAGAGTACACACTGCTGCCCACGCGACCCGACCCCGGATCAAGCGGAAGAAGATGATGAGTATTTCTACTATTGTATAATATATATTGTTACTGCTGAAGTGCAGCCATTTATTTTATTGTGTTTTTGGTTGTATATGCTGTAAGTTATAGCTGTTCTAATGGAAAACTGAGTCGGCCTAAAATCGGTATCAGCAGGTCAGACTCACCGAAGAATCAAAGACCGAAATCGGCCAAGAAAATAGCAATTGGTGCATCTCATTATTATTATTATTATTATTATCTTCATCATCTTCCACTTGTTCTGGTGTCGGGTCGCGGGGGCAGCACCCTAAGCAGTGAGGTCCAGATGTCCCTCTCCCCAGCCACTCTTCCCGGTTGGACATGGCCGAAACACCACACCAGAGAGGCGTTCAGCATTCCATGTCCCAAAAGCCAGAGTCAGTAGACGAGGATCGGTCCGGCAGAACACTGCACCTGACCCCTATAGCCCCTCCCATAGGTGGGTGGACCCATGTCTCCTCTTCGGGCTGGGCCCGGCCGAGCTCCATGGGCAGAAGCCCGACCACCAGCTGCTTGCCTTCAAGCCCCTCCCCAGGCCTGGCTCCAGGGGGGGACCCCTGTAACCCACATCCGAGCAAGGGAAACTGTGTCCTTGAAATAATATTGCTTATAGAGGTCCTTTGAACCGCGCTTAGTCTGGACCTTCACCTAGGACTTGTTTGCCTTGGGTGACCCTACCAGGAGCATAATGCCCCCGACAACATAGCTCCCAGGGTCATTAGGACACGCAAACCCCTACAGGAGGGGATTATTATTATTATTATTATTATTATTATTATTATTATTATTATTTTGGCCACTGGTTATCCAATCATTAGATCCTTCATTCATTTTCTAAGCCACTTGGGAATCGAACCCGGGACCTTCTTACCACTGTGCCACCGTGCTGCCTGTTAATTGATCACGTAATGTTAAATGTTATTCTTTATTCATTTGATGTCTTTTTTTTTTCTCCACTTAAAAGTTTCAGGTAAATCATTCAGACATGCACTGAGTGGAATTCATCATAACATTTCATCCAGCTGCTGCTTTAAGGATCTTCTCCAGCCATGTCTGCTGACATCATGAAAAGTAAGTGACGTTCTCATGGTATTTCAGTAAATCCTTGTTGGATTTCTCAGCTTACTGATCGATCCCTTCTTAGATCCCACTGTCGTGTCTATCCGTGGCCCTGGTGATGGCATGGAGACGGCCAAACCTGCTCTGAGTCCAGAGATGACCGTGGAAACGACTCTGCCTCTGAAGGTTTCTCCGCATAGACAGTGTCTGAGGAGCGCTCCGGCGTCCCCGGGTGTCCTTCACCTGGGGAAAGTGAACAGGGAATCCTGCGCTGAGGTGGAGGCCGTGCGCATCATCGTCCCACGTACTGCCATCATCCGGAACGCCAGAGCCGGCGCCCACACTGACAGCAAGGCTGATGACAGAGGATCAGGGTCTCCGCACCACTGGGAGGATCGTCCGCCGTCCCCTTATTCAGAACTACAGGAATATAAGAGCGTTGTGGAGAAGCTGCAGAACTCTGAGCGCCGGCTGCTGCAGGACAAAGAGGGGCTTTCCAACCAGCTACATGTTCAGACTGAGGTTCAACCCTGTGCTTTTATTTTTTTTGTGTTCTTTTTAATAAGAGCATACCGGCTTTTACCGTCGAAACCGAATGATAGAGTTCCTTTGCCACATTCATTTCCTGTGCAGGTAAACCGAGAGCTGAAGAAACTCCTTGTGGCCTCAGTAGGCGACGACTTGCAGTATCACTTTGAACGAATGTCGCGAGAGAAGAACCAGCTCATCCTGGAGAACGAGGTTTTGAGCCGCAACCTGGCGCAAACGGTCGAGCAGCTGGAGCGCATGAGCATACAGTGTGATGTGTGGAGGAGCAAATTCCTCGCCAGCCGGTCAGTCTTTAAACGCAGACTTGAGATCTGAGAAGGGAAAAGAAAAGAAAATCTATTCTTTTTCTCTAATCTAGTCTTTTTGTTTAAACTTTGTGTGTGTGAGAGAGTGAGTGTGTGTTTGTGTGTGTGTGTGTGTGAGAGAGTGAGTGGGTGTGTGTGCGTGCGTGTTTGTGTGAGAGCGTGTGTTTGTGATTTGTGAGAGTGTGTGTGGGAGTATGAGTGAGTGTGTGTTTGTGTGTGAGTGTGTGTGCGAGATTGAGAGTGTGTGTGCGAGATTGAGAGTGTGTGTGCGAGATTGAGAGTGTGTGTGCAAGATTGAGAGTGTGTGTGTGAGAGTGAGTGTGTGTGTGTGTGTGTGAGTGAGTGGGTGTGTGTGTGCGTGCGTGTTTGTGTGTGTGAGAGTGAGTGATTTGTGAGTGTGTGGGAGTATGGGTGAGTGTGTGTTTGTGTGTGCGTGAGTTTGCGTGCGTGCGCGAGAGTGTGTGTGTAAGATTGAGAGTGTGTGTGTGAGAGAGAGAGAGTTAGTGTGTGTGTGAGAGTAAGTGAGTGTGTTTGTGATTTGTGAGTGTGTTTGTGTGTGCGCGCATGAGAGTGTGCGTGCGCGCATGAGAGTGTGAGTGTGTGTGCGAGATTGAGAGTGTGTGTGTGTGTGTGTGTGTGTGAGAGCGTGTGTTTGTGATTTGTGAGAGTGTGTGTGGGAGTATGAGTGAGTGTGTGTGTGAGTGTGTGTGCGAGATTGAGAGTGTGTGTGTGTGAGAGAGAGTTAGTTGTTTGTTTGTGTGTGTGAGAGAGAGAGAGAGAAAATGCACACATTTGCTCTGATTCACATCCAAACCTGCTGAGTGTTCTAGAACGGTGGAAGAGGACTCGTTAGTTTATTCTGGTTGAATTAACGGGTGTTATGGGATTGTGTACGATGGTCATGCATGCTTGTAATAATCTGATCCTCAGTGCAGATCTTCACTTCTTATATTAAAAGCCGAAAACCTGGAGCTGAACACACAGTAAATATGACACCTGGATGTGCGAAAGTGAAGCAGTTGCTTCTCGGTTCGGCGGCGGCGGTCCCCTGCTCTGCCTGCCTTTACAGCATGATTTATAAGCAATGTTCTCAATCCTTAATCATACACTATTACCATGTGTGAATCTAGAGTGATGGCTGAGGAGTTGACTAATGCACGAGCTGCTCTTCAGCGACAGACCAGAGAGGCTCAAACTGCCATCCAGGATCTTCTGCGCGAGAGAGAGGAGTTCTCCCGAGACATGATGCAAACGCACAGGTAGCGCCAAACGTTGTTTCATCTGTATATATATATATATATATATCTGCACTGGGCTGAAATATTGTGTGAACCACAAGGCTACTACAAACTACAACTTCAACACATAAAATGGGTGATGGTTAACAAGGGATTTCAAGATGATGGATGAGTGCATGAATGGATGGATGGAAGCATGGATGGATGGTAGGCTGGGTGGAAGCATGGATGGGTGGGTGCATGGATGGAATCATGGATGGATGGTAGGGTGGGTGCATGGATGAATGGAGGGGTGCATGATTGGATGGGTGGATGAATGGGTAGGTAGGTGGGTGCGTGGATGGATGTATGCGTGGATGGACAGATGGGATGCATGGTTGTATGAATAGATGTATGTGTGGGTGGATGGATGGATGGGTGGGTGAATGGAGGGGTGCATGATTGGATGGGTGGATGAATGGGTAGGTAGGTGGGTGCGTGGATGGATGGGTGAATGGATTGATGGATTATATATGGGTGAATAGATGGATGGATGGGTATATGGGTGTATGTATATATATCGGTGAATGGAAGGGTGCATGGATGAATGGAGGGGTGCATGATTGGGTGGGTTGGTGGGTGGATGTATGTATTGGTGGGTGGATGGATAGATGAATGGATGGATGCATGGATGAATGGTGGGGTGCCTGATTGGATGGGTGGATGAATGAGTAGGTAGGTGGGTGCATGAGTGGATGTATGCGTGGATGGACGAATGGATTGATGGATTATATATGGGTGGATGTATGTATGTATGTATAGGTGGGACGGTGGATGCAAGTACGTATAGGTGGATGAATGGGGTGTGGATGTAAGGATGGGTGGATGTATGTATAGGTGGATGGATAGATGGGAGTGTGGCTGTAAGGATAGGTGGATGGATGGTTGTAAGTATGTATAGGTGGATGAATGGGGTGTGGATGTAAGGATGGGTGGATGTATGTATAGGTGGATGAATGGGGTGTGGATGTAAGGATGGGTGGATGTATGTATAGGTGGATGGATAGATGGGAGTGTGTATGTAAGGATAGATGGATGGTTGTAAGTATGTATAGGTGGATGAATGGGGTGTGGATGGTAAGGATGGGTGGATGTTGGTACAGGTGGATGGATAGATGGGGGTGTGGATGTCAGGGTGAATGGATGTATGGATAGATGGGGGTGTGGATGTAAGGATGGATGGGTGGATGTGTGTGTGTATGTATAGGTCGATGGATAGATGGGGGTGTGGATGTAAGGATGGGTGGGTGGATGGATGTAAGGGTGGGTGGGTGGATGGATAGATGGGTGGGTGGATGGATGTAAGGGTGGATGGATGGATGAAAGGTGGGTAGGTGGATGGATAGATGGGTGGGTGGATGGATGAAAGGTGGGTAGGTGGATGGATAGATGGGTGGATGTATGGATGTAAGGATGGATGGATGAAAGGTGGGTAGGTAGATGGATGGGTGGGTGGATGGATGAAAGGTGGGTGGGTGGATGGATAGATGGGTGGATGAAAGGTGGGTAGGTAGATGGGTGGGTGGATGGATGGATGGGTGGGTGGATGGATGGATAGATGGGTGGGTGGATGAAAGGTGGGTAGGTGGATGGATAGATGGGGATGTGGATGGATGTAAGGGTGGATGGATGGATGAAAGGTGG
>JBCNYH010000009.1:19280403-19291490 GCA_039654325.1 Tandanus tandanus
TGGTTAGTGTGGGTTTGATTGGGTGATGTTTCAAGCAGAGCGCGGGAGGGAAGGAGAGATGGCTATAAGAAGCGTATACACACACACACACACACACACACACACACACACACATATATATATATATATATATATATATATATATATAGTACAGTAAAAAAGAATAGAGAAAACGCATAAATAAATAAATACACAAACAAATAAACAACAACCCCTGCGATGGCCTGGCGAGATGTCCAGGGTGTACTCTGCCCTCGCCCAGAGTTAAGCGCTTCAGAAAATGGATGAATGGATAGGAAATAAACAACAACAACAAAAAAGTTTCAATTTACAAACAAACAGCCTATAATTAAATTCTTCAACAACAAAAGACAATATTGAGAGGAACAGCACTGAAAAAGAGAAAGACAGAAAATAGTATAAACTTTGTACACCTAGATTGTCACTAGGTTCATTCAAATGAGAAATGAATTCAAACTTACAGACATCATAATTACGTACAACACCAAAAAGATTAAAAAAAAAAACAAATAAAAAAAGTGTCTTAAAGCCTTGTACAATTCTTGTACTTTTGGTCTTTCTATAAGCTTTTAAGGTATTCAAATATATATTTGAAGTCGTTCAGAATAAGAATAAATGAGGGAGGAATTTCTTAAATCTATTTTAAGACGTAGTATTATATTACTACGGTGGTAGTGGTGCAGTGGTTAGGGTGCTGGGCTCATGATCAGGAGGTCATGGGTTCGAATCCCCGTTAGACCCCCACTGTGCTAAGACCCTGGGCAAGGTCTTAACCACAAGTGTGCCTCTGTCCACCCAGCAGTATAAATGGGTACCAGTAAAAATACTGGGAGGGTAACCTGCGATGGACTAGCGTCCCATCCAGGAGGAGTTGAACTCCTAGTCGCTTCACGCTACAGAAACCGGGAATAAGCACCGGCCTGACGAGCCACTAGGCTCGGGTGTAAAAGCCCAACATTTATTACATTACAACAGAGTTCATTGTTCTTATTTAGCAGGATCACACCAAAGTTGATGTCGTCTCTGGAAAGAGGAGTTGGGGATGATGAGATCCTTTGTTTTACCCATGCATTCCAAGCCATTGTGACGAAATGTGATTAATTTCTCGAGGCTTCAAATAAAGTAGAGTCTCCCATCAACAGGTATATTCAGATTTTTTTCCCCCACACAAAATCTCCTCAGATTAAAAGGTCTGGTGTATTATTATTATTATTGTTATTAATATTATTATTAGTAGTAATATTATTATTGTTATTAATATTATTATTAATATTATTATTACTATTATATTATTATTATTGTTGTTGTTGTTATTAATATTATTATTATTATTATTATTATGACATTCTAATGATATTAATAAAAATAAATGACTGCAGTCTTCTAAGAATAAAGGCAGTAAATGGGTGTAATAAAGAATTTTAAAAATTAGAATTTACCTTATTATTTGATGCCACTGCAAATTATGACGACACAGAAAAAAATCTCTTGATTTCGACAAGTTTTTATTCTTATAATATAAAATTTTTACTCAATTTACTTTAATTCTCACTCTTTTCTCTTTCTCTCCTCTCAGTGCGGCCCTGATACTCTGTGGCACAAAGTTTTCCATGAAGGTTTAAATTTTTACTGAATGGCGCCCCACCGCGCATCACTTCCGCATATCTGTGACGACACACCAAAGCAACCAATGGCGTCACTCCGTGGACAGCGAGGCGTCTTTCGTCAACGATCACGTGGTCGAAGCGAAGTGTTTGTTGCGAACGCGTCTGTTATTGGTTTTCCGAGTTGAAACGCGCCTCGGAGCCTCGGATTAAGGAGTCCGAGAGGAAACGCTTCTGGTCCCGGTTCGATTTGAAACTCTTGTGAGATTATGAGTTTGTTTTTGCCGAAGTTATCGCGTAAAGCGGATCTGGATGACGTCATTAAAAGCGTTTCCGAGAAGGTGCTGGTGCTGCGCTTCGGAAGGGATGAAGACTCGGTTTGCATGCAGTTGGACGAGATTGTAAATTGGGTTTATGTTCTCGTTATCTTCCCTCATTACTCTCTCACTCATTTACTGGACCGCAGGGGGACTGGAGCCCATCTCAGCCGACACTGGGTCAAGGCAGGGTACAGCCCATCACAGGGCCAACACACACTTATTCACACTCACATTTACACCTAGGGGCAACTTGGAAAAGCAATTTAGCCTAATATGCGCGTCTTTAAACCGAGGGAGGAAACCCCAGTGGTTAAGGCTCTGAATTACTGCTCCGAAGGTCGGGGGTTCACGTCCCAGTACCACCAAGCTGCCACCCTTGATCATGGCTCTTAACCCTCAATTGCTCATCTGTATAAAAATGATAAATTAAAGTCATTTACATTTATATCATTTGGCAGAATGACTTATTATTATGAAATTTTTTTATACCACTGAGCAGCTGAGGGTTAGGGGCCTGGATCAACGATCCAAGTATGGCAGCTTGGTGCTACTGGGGCTTGAACCCCCAACCTTCATAAAAAGCAACCCAGAGCCTGAACCCTGCTCTGCCTGTCCCTATGAATAAGGGCGTCTCCCAAATACCATAACTGTATATGTAAACCAGAGTTTCTGGACACTTGGGACTCGAACCCAGAACCTTCTTGCTGTGAGGCGGATTTGCTAACCACCATACCACCGTACCTCCCGGTAAAAACACATGGCTGGAGATAACAAGAAAGGCACGGTGGCATAGAGGTTAGCACGTCCGCCTCACAGCAAGAAGGTCCTGGGTTTTAGTCCCAGGCTCGGCGAGATCGTTTCTGTGTGGCGTTTGCATGTTCTCCTCGTGCTTATGTGGGTTTCCTACAGGACTGGCGAGCCCAGTGTCGGTGAGATAGGCTCCAGCCTATCCAGCCGGTCCTAGCAGGATAAAGTGGTTCGGCGAATGAATGAATGTGTTTTTACTGAACTGTAGATCTGACCCATGACCTTCTGTACACGTGCAATTTGATCTAGTCTCTCTTTTTTTCATGGCAGCTGTCTAAAACCTCCCATGACCTGAGTAAGATGTCGTCCATCTATCTTGTGGATGTGGATAAAGTGCCAGTTTATACCAGATACTTTGACATCAGTTATATTCCTTCAACTGTCTTCTTCTTCAATGGGCAGCACATGAAGGTGGATTATGGGTGAGTGATTAAAGTCCCTCATGCAGCAGCAGGTGAAGTAAATATACATTCGTACGTTGATCAGGTAATCAACCTACCATACAGCTGTGCTGTGTTTCGGTTTATGGACGTTTGTACTTATACATTCGTTCATTTATTTTCTAAACCGCTTAATACTGATTAGGGTCGCCGGGAGGCTAGCGCCCATCTCAGCCGACTCTGGGCGAAGGTGGAGTACACACTGAACAGCTCGCGCCATTCACACTCACTCTTACACCGAGGAGCAATTTGGAACAGCCCATTAGCCTACTGTGCATGTTTTTGGACTGTAGGAGGAAACCGGAGTACCCAGATGTAACCCCCGCAAGTGCAAGGAGAACAATCAAACTCCACACAGAAACCCCGAGCCCAGGAATCGAACCCGGGACCTTCTTGCTGTGAGGTGAACTTACTAACTACTGCGCCACCGTCCCGCCCTGTACTTATACAGTACATGCTATTTTGAGTTCCTTAGTGCTTTTACACTGTGAAGGATGTCATGCATGCATTATTGGAACCCGGAGAAGGTAAGAACCCAGTAAGAAGGGGCAACTGTAGCCTAATGGTTAGAGAAGCGGCATTGGGACCGAAAGGTCGCTGGTTCGATTCCCGAACCGGCAGGAAAAATGTGAGGCGGTGGAGGAGTGAGCTGCACCTTCCCTTCCTCCACCTTCATGGCTGAAGTGCCCTTGAGCAAGGCACCGAACCCCCAACTGCTCTCCGGGCACCCCGATGTGTGTGGCAGCCCACTGCTCCGAGTGTGTGTGTGCTCACTTTGGATGGGTTAAATGCTGAGAAAACAATTTCCCTTCCGGGATTAATACAGTATATCAAAATCAAAAAGGAAGGTCCTGGGTTCGAGTCCTGGAGTCAGTGAGAGCGTATGAGTTTAACTATTGTTTACTGATTGCGATCCTCACTTCATACATAATAAATCCTACCTATGAATTCATATTTCATGGAACTTTATATTCACTGCAGCAGATTTCTGATGCAAAACACTGCTCTGTTAGGAAATCTTAACAGTGTGCCTATTTCTGCATTTTTGCCTCGCACCAAAAAGTTTGTGTGGAGGTTGCATGTTCTCTCCGTGCTTGATTGATAGATAGACGGACGGGCGGGCGGGCGCTTTATTAATCCCAGAGGGAAGCTGACAGTTTCCAGCAGTATTCACAGTAAACAGCACAAACTTATGCTATAAAAAACAGACTTATGTTGAAGGCAATATGTATTAAAAATAAAAAATGTAAGGCAGACATAGTAGAAAGTATAAGAATTGTGGATAAGACTGTAATGGTGCAAATTGGCAGTCCAGTGCAAAAAAGTCCGGTGTAAACATGCATGTTCCTCCAGGTACTCCGGTTTCCTTCCACAATCTAAAGACATGCACATAAGGCTAATTGTCATCATCATCATCATTATCTTCTTTCGCTTTGTCCGGGGTCGGGTCGCGGGGGCAGGAACCTAAGCATTGAGGTCCAGACGTCCCTCTCCCCGGCCACTTGAGGACACCGAGGCGTTCCCAGACCAGCCGAGAGACCCTCATGTTCTGGGTCGACCCCGGGGTCTCTTCTTGGTTGGACATGCCCGAAACACCACACCAGGGAGGCGATCAGGAGGCATTCTAATCAGATGCCCGAGCCACCTCAACTGGCTCCTCTCAACGCGGAGGAGCAGCGGTTCTACTCCGAGCTCCTCCTGAATGACCGAGCTTCTCACGCGATCTCTGAGGGAATGCCGCGAGACCCTACGAAGGAAGCTCATTTCAGCCACTGGTATCCACGATCTCGTTCTTTCAGTCACTACTCGAAGATCTGGATATTCCCGGTCGGGCATCTGTGAATGTACGACCTTCTCAGGAGGTAAATTGAAGGGCTGTGGCTCTCAGTCCTTCGATTTACCTTCTGAGTATTTCTTTTATTTGGGTTCTGAGTTTCCTGTACAGCTTTCTAATCCTGTGTTATTTCCTCCAGGTCTCCGGATCATACCAAGTTTGTGGGATGCTTTAAAACAAAGCAGGACTTCATCGATCTTGTTGAGGTGATCTATCGTGGTGCCATGAGAGGAAAACTGATCGTGCGAAGCCCTATTGATCCACGAAACATTCCTAAATATGACCTGCTCTACCATGGGATTTAGCCTGGAATTGTTTTTGCCCTAAATGGGAAGATTGCATTTACTTGAAACTGTAAATTAAATGAACAATGACACTTTAGTTTTCCTGTGGAAATGAATTTGGTTTGTAAATAAATGTATTTAGTTTCGCATCTTGGGGTGCCACAGTGGTGCAGTGATTAGCACGTCTGCCTCACAGCAAGAAGGTCCTGGGTTCGATTCCTGGACTCAGGGCATTTCTGTGTGGAGTTTGCATGTTCTCCCCGTGCTTGTATGGGTTTCCTCCGGGTACTTCAGTTTCCTCCTACAGTCCAAAAACATGCACAGTAGGCTAAATTGCTGTTCCAAATGGCCCCTAGGTGTGTGTATGAATGGTTGTGTGTGTGTGTGTTGGCCCTGTGAGTGTTGGCCCTGTGATGACCTGGCGAGCTGTTCAGGGTGCACCCCGCTCTTGCCTCGAGTCGGCTGAGATAGGCGCCAGCCTCCCCGTGACCCTAAATAGGATTAAGCGGCTTAGGAAATAAATGAAGGAGTTTGGCATATGTATATTTGTAAAATAAAAATTGGAGTTAATGAACACGTTGTCTGGATGTTGCAAGTTATTCAGTACTTTTCCACCAAACATTACCCACACACACCATTGTATTGACACTTATTTTATTAAAGTTCACATCTTCTATACATACAAGCTCATTCAGGATGTGTTTTGGTCAGTTGTGTTGCCCAGCTTTCTCCCACCGAGGCTCCTGCTTCTAGTAACTATACTGAAGATTACAGGCCTCATCAGTTTGGTAAAGAAACGAAATATCGAGTCCATACACACAGCAGGCGCCGCTTCGTGGCACTGCGTCCCTGCTGACATCTTCCTGCACCCTGCCTTGACCGAGCCCACCAGCCGATTCTTCGGCTTGCTGCTCAGTACCCATGTCCTGGAATATGCCTTGATCCAATCGCGTCCCGGAGTTTCAAGCGGTTGATGCCTCAGGCTGTGTGTGGAAGCGATGAAGGCCACAGCACACTTCCGCTGTTGGATCTCTTCCAACCGACAGCACAGGAGATGAACCAAAGCCAAGCCTCCATAACCATGAGCCACTACTGCGATCTGCTCTGCAGCGCTCTTCAGCAGTAACTGATCCCACACTTGTTTCACATGCTTCTCTGGGGTCAGTGCTCCTTCATTAGGGTTCAGCAACAGAACAGCACAGGATTCTGCCAAAGCCCAGCGCACATACGGGATCTGACTTCCTCTCTCCAGACCTTCATGGACAACCGCTCTCCAACTCCACACACCACACCTCATAGTACCTCTATCCTGTATCAGGACCATCAGCATACCATGATGTTCCAAAGCCCCTGGACTCATGTAGATAAAACCAGGAGGATGGGAAGCACACGGGTTCTCTTTGTCCAAGTACACCTTGATTAGCTTATACTTGTTTTCGAGGAGGCTGTAGACATGCTGGGTGATGTAGCAACAAAGAGATGAATGTTCCCTCATGGTCGCTTGGACGTCCTTGAGCTGGAAGGTGAACTTGTAGGGTTTCAGAGAGTCTACATAGCAGAGATGTCCGTCCTCCGTGAAGAAGTATGGGAAGTCTGATGGGGTCTTGTTCGCTTCAGAACATTCCAACATCTTTATAAACTGAGCAAATATGTGACCCAAACAGCTTGCAAACTTCTCTTTGGGCTTTTTGGAGAAAAAAGAAAGGCAGCCAGTGTCCCCCAGTCCTCGTTTATGTTCTTAAACACACCTGGGTCAAATCTTTCACTAATTGTGAAGTGAAACTCAGGTGTTTAAGAGAGAAACACTTTATCACAGGGTGCAGGGAATGGAATTTTACACTTGGGACTTTTATTATTTATAATCGTGCTTTTATAATAAATGTTTATTTCTAATCATAAGTAGGGTTCTCTCACTCATTCATTTGCTGAACCACTTAATACTCACTATTAGCCGACCCTGGACGAAGACGGGGTGCACCCTGAACAGCTCGCAAGATCATCGCAAGGCCAACACACACACACACACATAACCATTCACACTCATATCCACACCTAGGGGCAATTTGCAGCAGCCAATTAGCCTAATGTGCATGTCCCTGGACTGTCAGAGGAGACCACGGTACCTGGAGGAAACCGACACCAGCACAATAAGAACATGCAAACTCCTCACAGGAATGCCCCGAGCCTGGGACTCGAATCCAGGACCTTCTTGCTGTGAGGTAGGCATGCTAACCATTACTCCACTGTGCTGCTCTTATTAGGGTTCAGTCCCCAAAAAAATCTTTTAAACATTAATGATTACAGAAAAAATTGACTTGTTTCTAGTAGTGCCTTTAGTTTTGGCTTTTTTTTTTTTTTTTTTTTTTTTTTTTTTGAAGTTTCTTTACTTTTAAAAAGCACAGAGAGCTTAATTTTTAAATTAAGGAGAAGAAGTCTTTCTGGTTCTGGTGGCACGGTGGTGCAGTGTGTGGAGTTTGCATATTCTGCCCTTGCTTGCGTGGGTTTCCTCTTTTGTACTCCAGTTTCCTCCTACAGTTCAAAAACATGCACAGTAGGCTGATTGGCTGTTCCAAATCTCCCCTAGGTGTGAGTGTGAGTGTGAATGGTTGTATGTGTGTTGGCCTTGCGATGGCCTGGCAAGCTGTTCAGGGTGTACCCCGCCCTCGCCCAGAGTCGACTGAGATGGCCGCCATAATTAGGATTAAGCGGCTTAGAAAATGAATGAATGAATGAATGAAGTCTGGTTCCTCTGATGTGTATAATTAGTAGAGGTTGTTTCTAGATAAATCCATCTCAGAAATAAACTGCAAAATTTTACTTTTTCTTTCTTTCTTCCCAGTGCATGATTTGAAACTGAAAGTCAGACAATAAGAGCGGCGTGGTGGCGTGGTGGTTAGTGGTTATGCCTACTTTATGGCAAGAAGGTCCTGGGTTCAATTCCTGGGCTCAGGCATTTCTGCATGTTCTCCCCATGCTTGCGTGGGCTGTGCACGTTAGGCTAACGCGCTGTTCCAAATTGACCCTAGGTGTAAGTGTGAATGGTTGTGTGTGTGTGTGTGTGTTCAGCTGTTCAGGGTATACCCTGCCTTTGCCCAGTGTTGGCTGAGATAGGCGCCAGCCTCCCTGCGACCCGTGATTAGAGTGCTGGGCTCATGATCAGGAGGTCGTGGGTTCGAATCCCTATTAGACATCTCAGCATGCTAAGACCCCTGGGCAAGGCCTTAACCACAAGTGTGCCTCTGTCCACCCTGCAGTATAAATGGGTACCGGTTAAAATACTGGGAAGGTGACCTGCGGTGGACCAGCGTCCCATCCAGGAGGAGTTGAACTCCTGGATGCTTCACGCTACAGAAACCGGGATAAACGCCAGCTCCGATGATCCAGTAAGCTCAGGTGTTAAAGCTCAACAGACTTTACCTTTTTTTCCCCTCTCCTCAACCCTTGCAGGATTAAGCAGTTCAGCAGCACATGAGTGAGAGAGTCAGCCTGCAGGCGGAACTCTTCTCCGCTGTGCCTGTTTCCGCGGACGTATTTCAATGTTGCACCGGATGGCTGCGACCTTGTAGAACGCGTGTTAATTAAAATGACAGCGACGTAGAAGACTTTTGAAAGTAGATATGAATGTAATATTTTGATATTTCTCTCATATTATAATTAATGATGTTTCCGGTGTTGAGACACGTGTTTGCAGGGCTCGCGAGCAGGACGCCGGAAGTTGCAGGTAAATAAACACAGTGGGTTTAATATGTTGTAAACATGACCTACATTAGACTGAATGTCACCGTCTGGGTGTTTAATAATGTAAAGGTGTCTCACATTATTAAATCGAGCACCAAAGTGTTTTAAAAGGGATTTTTGTTTGTCTGCTGTCTTGTTCAGTTCTGCAGCATCAGTATTTAAAAGTTCTCTCAGCTGGGTTGAAGACATATGATGTTCCTCCTGATTACAGTGGTAAGACTTTTATATATACAGCTACAAATATAATATTATATAAAAGGTTGAATAGTAAACAGTTTCTCGTGATGTCTGCTGGACCTCAGAGGGGCAGGTGCTCATATGTAAAGAGGACGCATGGATCAGGATCTCAGAACAACAACAACTCCAGCGTAACCTGCTGATCCATAACCAATATTCATAAAGAATCCTCACTCATCACTCACTCACTCATTTGCCGAACTGCTTAATCCTAGTAGGGTCATGGGTCGGCAGGAACCTGTCTCAGCCGACACTGGCGAAGGCGGGGGGTACACGCCGAACAGATCGGGCTGTACACCCGTAACCATTCACACTCACATCCACACCTAGGGGCAATTTGGAACAGCCTAATGTGCACGTCTTTGGACTGTCGGAGGAAACCGGAGCACCCGGAGGAAACCCACGCAAGCACGGGGAGAACGTGCGAACTCCGCACAGAAACGCCCTCGCCTGGGCTCCCGAGTGGTGCGTCGACGAGGCGTGATCATCAGCCTGGAGATCACAACCGGGATTCCGTGGCCGAGCTCTCACGGGTGAGATTTCCCGTGGCATACGCTCCCCTGTCACTCACAGCGATCACCAGCCAATCATAGCCGTCTGTGAGCTCATTCGTACAGAATGAGGCGGGTATCGCGTTCCCTCCGAGTGTGTTAGGTTGCCTCCAAATGCGCATGCAGCAGTTTGTAAAGAGGCAGGTGTCACAGAGAGGGGAATGTGCTTACGCCCCTCCCTGGTTGGTGGTGGTCGTGTGATAGGGAAGGAAATACCTGATGGGTGGGAATTGGGGGTGGGGGCTGGGCGCTCAGCACTCGACCCCAGGACCTTCATGCTGTGATGCGTTCCTGGATGTAATTTTAGAATATAAATAATATTTACTTAACTTATTTGTTAGTGCAAGCTAAAAAACAAAAACGCTTTGACAGAAAGAGCACCATGGCTGTTGAGGTGGAGAAGAGGCAGATGCTTGAGCCTGTAAAGCCCCCCTCTGCACATGCATGATGTCTGCTGATAATTGAAAGCAGGGAGTTTAAGCATGAAGTTGTTTCCCAGACATGGAGTTAATTTAGTAGTTGTTGTGCGTCGTTATTCAAGTGTGTAACGTAAAGATGCCATCACATCACCAGCATGTTTTTAATTTAAACATATCCATGTATTTATTTACATAATTCATTGTTTCCACTGTCTTCTCGGGGTTTTTTTCCAGATGTGGTTTTACCAGATAAACCCAAACTCAAATTCTTCAATAAGGTTCCTAATTTAAAACAGGCCAAAAAGGAAATGAAGAAGCTGCGTGACATCCAGGGTCCAACTAATTCCGCCAACACGTTCAAATGGGGACAGTATGGTATTGTGGTCAGTACTTATTTTTTCTGTAAACTGTGTGTGTGTGTATATATGTCTATATGAATGTGATCAAAAGAAAGATGGATGGTCACAAACCATGAAAAAAAAAGGTGATCTGACCTAGTATTTGCACCAGGGTTGGTATAAAGTCCCAGTCACCCAGGAGCAACACGAAGGACTTGATCTTTGTGTGCAGAAACGCCTTCCTGTAATGTTACTGTAGCAGACCAGGGTTGCCAAGTTGACCATATTCACACTTTAAAAAAGAAATCATTCACAGTCTCTTCTAGTTACTGTGTTCATCACTGTCGGGTGTGAATCCACTGTAAACTGTGTGATGTTACAATATTGTATTACTGGTACATTCTTTTATGAGATGCTGAGCAGAAATAATTCACTGAGGGGAGGGGGGGGGGGGGGGGAGGGAGGGGGGGGGGAGGAGTGGGAGGAGGGGGGGG
>JBCNYH010000009.1:19300786-19311027 GCA_039654325.1 Tandanus tandanus
CCCGCTGATGGTGGGGCTTGAACCCCCGACCTTGGGATCAGTAATCCAGCACCCCACCACCAGGCCACCACTGCCCCGAACCAAACAATTTTTTTACCTAAAAAGAATTTCCTGTATTACCTGTTCTAACGTGTGCTAGAGAGTGGGTAACGTACAGACGTGTTCGCAATGCAAGCAATTAAAACATTCAGGATATTCAGAAACCCTTCCGCCAACAGCTTTGTAATTTGATAAACTTGGTTAAGATAAAGGAAAAACATTTTGAAGCCAAAAAAAAAAGTTTTGCTCAGGTTTGGATCATCAAAATAGTTTTAACATGAAGAATTTTGTTTATATAGGAATTCTGTACACCTGGTAATAAAGATGAAACATTTAAAATTCTCTACAGCACATTCAGAAGGAATGGCACAAAATTCAAGGAACTTATAACAAACAACCTGCCTTTTTAATTTTATTTGAACAGTTTTAACAGTGGAAGTTGTCACCTTCATAGAAATATATAAATTCAATTACACATCTTTGGCATATGAATATATATACCAGTCAGCCATAACATTAAATCTACCTGCCTATTATATTGTAGTCCCTACTTGTGTCACCAAGGCAGCTTGAACCCAACCAGGCATGGATATTCCACAAGTCCGAGGCCGCGCTGTGGTTCTGGCATTGAACAGTTCACAGCACATCCTTTAATTCCTGTAAGTTTCGAAGTGAAGGCTCCGTGGTCCATCACATCCTACAGATGGGGAATTTGAAGGTCAAACCATTCCTGACAAGTTTTTGCAGTATGGCAGGGTGCATTATTCTGCTTAAAGAGGTGACTGCCCTTATGGAGCACCATTGCCATAAAGTGGTCTACTTGATCTGCAACATTGTTTAAGTAGGTAGTACATGTGAAATCCACATGACTTCCAGGACTCAAGGTTTCCCAGCAGAACATTGCCCAAACCATGGGTAGATGTCACAGCCTGAACAGTCCCCTTTGACGTTCCATTAAAGTACACGTGATCTGGTAGCATTTTGACATAAGTAACAATGAACATTCAGAGAGTGAATTCTACTATCCTGAAGATTTTCAAGAAGGAGAACGTGACTCTGTTGGTGGCGCAAATGGTGGTGGTGTTGCTGAAAAGAGCAACAGCCAAGTTACAAAGGAGTTAAGAGTTGCAAAGAGTTATGAAAGTTTATCTTAGATCAAAAGAGCGAAAACAGCGTAATAAAGACCTCCAGTGACATGAATGCTTTCACCAGTACCTAGGTACAGTCAACAAAGAGAATGTGGACGCTTGTTGGCTTAAGAGCTCAGACATCTTTCCGTGTATGTAGCATATACTTTTGGGGAGAAAGGGTGTTGGTGGCCATTTTCTGCACCTTTTGCAATTTTTATTTATTTTTTTTGCAAGTTTAGTAAGATCTCCCTTATCCATACAAGCATTTCATACCCAGCATGAATGGGGTCATGTGGGGAGCTGCATGTCCCCAGCTTTTGGCTTCTGGATATAAGCACCAACTTCTGGGGTTTTTTTTAAAGGAGTGTTGAAAAATGGCATATAAGAAATAACTTGTTTGCCTTGTCAGTACAGGAAAGTCAAGACCTCCGCCTTGATGCATTGACCACAATATCACTCATTAAAGCCTTGGTCTGGAATTTCCTTGTACTGACCTTGCGCTCTGTAAATAAGTACTGTTCATTCACTATAACTCTCAGTGATTTTTAAGTTATGGCTGATTGGTGTATGTATTTATAGATATGTTATAGAACTACATTATTGGACTGCGACAGTCCAAAACCATCTTTTAACGTCTCTAAGTGTATCTTTAGTATGGGACCATTCTTCAGCAGGAACGAGTGGTTTCTAATGAATGAAAACTCCAACCAGAAGTAAGACAGCAGGGTTAGTCACTCAGATGAGAGCAGAAAGTGCCAGGATCACTTCCAAGCATCTTGGAAGTAGCATATGTAGCTTGACAGAAAGAGAGATTTAGTAATAATCATTAGTGTTTACATTAGGGCTGCAATAATTAACCAACTTAGTTGGCAGCTAATTTAATATTTGATTAGTTGTGTCTAAGTTTTTATACAGGTAAATGCAGTGGCTATTTCTTTTAATGTGAGGGCAGTAAGCCAACCAAAGCCGTAGTAGTGGTAAAGCACCATTAAGCTGGATGCCAGGCACCGTAAAAGTAGAAGAAGAAAAAGAAGGAAGAGGAGTAGAAGAGGAGAACCAGTGCTGCACCTTGTGTAGCTCACTTGATGAATTCTGGAAAAAGTGTTTGAAAAATGACGGCGGTGGAGACAGTAGGGGATTAGGTTGTTGCACCTGAGTAGGCTAACGTAAGCATGGAGAAAAGTATGTGACCCAAGTCATCAAAAGTATGGTGTCTTTACATTTAAACCTTCAAAAATCAGTGCCAGGTGCAAAGCCTGCACAGCTGAGCTAGCATGTCAGCACGTCATCACTGCTTGAACATGGTAGGAATATTTAACAATAATTACTTTAAATTAGGCCAGAGAGGCTCTAGCGTATAACGTGACCTTGTGGAGTTTTTAAATTTACTTACTCAATCACCCCTTTCCTGAACCACTTAATCCTATAGGGTCATGGGTAGGCTGGAGCCCATCTCAGCCAACACTGGGCGAAGGTGCTCTACACCTTCAGCAGCTCGCCAGACCATCGCAGGGCCAACACGTTCACTCATACCTCAGGGCACTCTGGAACAGCCTAATGCGCATGTCTTTGGACTTTGGGAGGAAACCGGAGTCCCCGGAGGAAACCCACGCGAGAGTGGGAAGAACATGCAAACTCCACACAGATATGCCCTCTCTGAGCCTGGGACGCAAACCCAGGACCTTCTTGCTGTGAGGCGGACGTACTAACCACTACGCCACTGTTACTAACCACTACGCCGTTGGTAACTATGTTTTGAGGAAGATCTGCACACCGCAGCAGGAAGCTGTTCTCACTGATGGATGGTGTCCTTAATGTGTTGGTAACAGACGTGAGGTGAAAACAGTTGCTTGCTCTGGGCTGGGTTTTTTTTTTTCTGAAGTGAGAAAGACGGTATAGTTTGAGTATACGCTAGAGATGTCCGGTTCTGAAATTATGGATCGGTTTTGGGTCGGATTTCAGCCTGCAACCGTTTTTTCGGTTTCGTTTGCTGTTTTGTCATTGAAAAGTGTCAAATTCTGCATCTTAGAATACTGGTGAAAGAACGTAGACTGGAACAGAAACTTAGAATACCTTTTCTCTCGCTAAACATAGAGTATTGAATGTGAAATGATGCATGTTTATATAAAGGTTAGAGCCAGGTTAAGTCAGGACTAATAAACACAGGGGTCTAGCCGTGCCTTTGGGAGTGAGAATATAACTTTAGTTTATTTACGGCTTTCTCTGCGGTGGTAGCTCAGGCAGTTGGGCGACGTGCTGGTGCAAGACGGAGTATTTCAACCCACAGGCTCGGGTTCGAAACCCACCTCGCTTATTTTAACTATCTAATGGTTTATAAATTTGATTTATTAGTTTTTGTTTGTATAATTTGTCTTGGTACAAAACACAGACACGACACATGTTTAACTTTTTATTAAACAACCAAGTGGAGCGTCAGATTTCACTCTGAATCAGATTTATAGTCTTGAATCTGCAGAAGTCAAACAGAAGTAAGGAAAATGTTGGGTGAAATAGCGGTAAGTAAACATCTGTAAGCCAATATCACCAGTTATCATGTAAACTAGTTTAACCGGAACACCATGTATATCAATTATTTTATTTATTTATTTTATAAGCACAACTGAAACCAAACCGAAATTTCAGAAACCGACCCATCTCTAGTATGCGTAGAAGCACAGTATACTTCGTAATGTAGTTAGTTAGTAGTTCTGTAGTATTTTTGTTAGTTAAATAACATGCTTGAAGTAAAATTTTACATTTATAGTTGCTTTTTTCACTTTATATTCAATTTATAATCAATTAATTAAAAGATAATGATTGACAGCATACCTGATTAACAAAATAATCGATAGTTGCAGCTCTAATTTACATTTTCTTCACTGCCAAGTGTTTCGATGCTTAAACATTTATTATTCACATCCACATTTTCCACCGATGTAAAGCAGAATGTCTTTGGTGGTGTTTTAAAAGCTCTTCAAGGAAAATCACTTCTGTGTTGTGATATGTTTTGCTGATGAAAAGGCATTTAGCCATTTAGGGACCGTAATATGAAAGTTCCTCCTTTGAAAAGGGCTTAGTATAAATATAGGTCTCTCTTTCTTTCTTCATTTCTTTTTTTTTTCTTTCTTTTTTTCCCTTTTTTTTTGGATTATTCTTGAGTAACACTTGTGCAATCTGTTCTTTCATCACTTTTTTAATCAGGGCAATTTTGTAGACTATAATTTTAAATGAAGCTCACAGTAATGGATTGGCATCCTATTCGAGGCGTACTCCCGCCTTTCAGCCAGTGTATCTGGGGTAAGACTTCAGACCAGCCAAAACTCTGACCAAGATAAGTAGTTACTGAAAGTGAGGGAAGGAGTGAGAACGTCCCCGGTATTCATGAAAATTCTTTAGAAGGGTATCGGGTGTATAGCCTGCAGGTGTATTGTGCAATTTTTCAATGAAGTCTATCACTAGGTAGACATGCATGTAGTCAGTCGAACTAAAGGATTTTAAACACAGTAAACTTGTGGTTGTTAATTGGAGTGTAAAAGAGGGGTTGTAGGTTTTTAAAATACGGGAAGCCTGATATTGAACTATTCGTCCATGTGCTCTGTATTCTCAAGTTCATCTGTTTGTTGGCCTCTCCTGCTTAATGAGAATTACTTACCATTCATAAAAGTGTTGTGTGTTTTTTTATTTTTTATTTATTTATTTTTAACAAAGCTGCTTACTTTCGAGCTCAAGCTCACTGAAGACGGCAGTGATGTGGCTACATGTCTAGATTAATTGAAGATAATTAAATAAAAAACAAACTTATTGAGGTTGGGGTGCAGTGTGTGTTCCAGTTCAGTCCAGTGGGGATGGGGTCAGGGATCTGTGTAGGACACTTCGCTACATAGAGTTCTTCCAGTCCTTATCTACTCAGAGTTGACTCAGTGCACAGGGGCATTGTTATGCTGGAGAAGGGTTTGGGGGAATTTGTTCTCACTTTTCAAACATTTTGGGGGGGAAAACTACAAATCTATATGATGATCAGGTGTCCACAAACTTTTGGCCATATACTGTATGTCTTAATGTCGGTCATGTGTAATACTATTTCAGTAACTGACAGTCGGTTATGATGTTTACACCCTATAAAAGATCTTCCAAATGGAGAAATCATGCATCTTGGCAGAACAAGTTTAAGCGTCCAATAAATGTCGATTTTATCTATATATATATGTTTATGTGGAGCGAATTAGGAGCTTCTGAGTAGAATCGATCTTGCAGGCTGTGTACGTATGAGTATACATTACCTGTATAACAAAAGAGGGTGCTTAAGTAATTTTGGAACTGAAAGTTACTACACCATTTCCATCTCAATCTCTGGTCGTCTAGAAACGACCCTAATAGGATTAAACGGTTCGGCAAATGAGTGAGTGAATGAGAAACTCAGAAGGTTCTTGTTTCTGCTTAAGTTGGTTACGTTTGGTTTGCTGTAGAAGTGAGTGATGATAAAATCCCGTCGCACAACATTGGATTACTTTATCTGCTTTAGAAGGTATGCGTTTAGTCTGTTTTAAATGTTTGACAAGGAATTGTCTTTTTATAAAGTACTAAACTTTTTTTTATTTATTATTATTTTTTTTTTACATAATATCTTTTTACTGGAAGCCTGCCAGAGTTTTCATGAACAAAGTCTACCAGCCACTATTTCCTTTTCCTAAAGCAGAACCGAAGGTCCTGCCGCAAGTCTTTCACAATAAAGAACTTTTGCATTATAGCCTGAGCACATTATGAGAGAGTGTCTGTGGTGAAAGGCATGTAAAAGAACCATTGCTGGCTTTTGTAAAGAGTGTAGGCAGCATTGCCGTCAGCGTGTTTCTGTCCTGCGATGGCCTGGCGAGCTGCTCAGGGTGTACTCTGCCCTCTCCCAGAGTCGGCTGAGATGGGCGCCAGCCTCCCCGCGACCCTAATTAGGATTAAGCGGTTCAGAAAATGAATGAATGAATGAATGAATACTAACTTAAATCTGATTGGTCCGTTAGGAGAAGATCATGAAAGAAGTACCTGATCCCAAAGCTGTCATGAATGTTCTCCAGACAAGGAATGTAACTGGGAATGTAAAAGCCTTTCTGGAGTTGGCGCATCAGCAGATGGATCACCTGTGACACACCCTGTATCTTCAAACAATTGGATCAATGTTTTGTCCTTTGATGTCCTTTCTTTCTTTTCTTTTCTTTTTTTTTTTTTTTTTAATCAGCAAAACTTATTCCATGTGTAACAATTTTTTTTCATGTAAAACATTGTTGGCTCAGTTATAAACAATTATTCTTGTTTATTACAGTACAATCATCATAATACTGTAATTATAACCTAAATTAAAGTATGAATTTCAAACTTTCTTCTAAAATGTTCAAGAACATAAGAAAAATTACAGAACATTCATTGCATCAGAATTTCTAACTGTATTTCCAGAATTTTTACACTTACCTAGTCCAGCGGAAATGATCAGTCAGCAGATCAGCTTTATACACACACACACACACACACATATATATATATATATATATATATATATATATATATAAGAAGTCAACTATTTTTTTCCTCTTTGAAATGAATGTAAATAAACGATTGGTTTAACTACATTGGATGACGTTGTTAAGCATCTCTGGGTGATGGTGGTAGTCAGATTATGTGCCAGTGGGGGAATAAATAATTATAGGTTATGATAACCATTGCCACAGTGTTCTGTTAGTGGTTTCAGTATATGAATTACATTTATGAGATAAAAGTTTATTCCTTTAATTGTGAAACAGTACACATATGCCTTAAAATAAAATATATATATTAAAAAACATTACAGGATTTATCCTGTACTACATCTCCACTTAGAGATTACAGTAGCAGTGCTTCAGTCCATCAGTCTTTTATATGAATACCACAGTCCTTAATCGGAGTTCAGCTCCTGATTTCTCGTAGGCATGTCCTCTAGTTTTACACTGGATTTGATAATGTCACTAAAAATGCTGAGGCAAAAAAAAAAAAAAGGAGTGAGTGCTAGCGAGAGAAAAATCACAGTTACGTAACTTTAGACCTTCTCTTCAAAGATGTTCAGGTAAAGTTTTCTATCAGTATGAATGAGAATAAGATGAGTGAATAATTTAGATTTAACTCTGAACAATGACTCAGGATTGAAGAAGGTGGGAGAATCTTAGTAGGTCATCATTTTGTTCTGCATCTGTATTCTGTCTAGTTTAAAAAAAAAAAAAAAAAAAAAAGGAATTTAATATTCGAGTTCTGCGTCCTGTCTCGTACGTCCTGAAATGCTCAGCTAGACTTCCTGTCTCATTTCACTTCTCTTACTTTTCTTAACCACAACTTTCTTCAGAGCGCAAGCATGTATAGTAATATCTGTCGCTGAACAGTAATCCACAGAGACTTTGTACTTAAATCTGTGAGTCTTTTCTCCGCAACGACATCTTGCGCAGTGAATCGGACAAATCCTCATTAAAGACCCGCTCGATCGTGGAGAGCAGTGAGGCGCGGACCGTGCGGCTCAGTCCACGAGCAGCAAATACATACAAAATCGGATTAAGTGCGCTCTTGATGTATACCAGATACAGTGCCACATAGATGCCATATGTTGCTTTAATAAGAAGTTCTTTTTGATCATCTCTTTGACTAGCCAGTGCTTTGATGAAGCGGCAGGTGAAGTACGGCACCCAGCATGTGAGAAACAAGAGCATGGTGAAGAAGAGGATCCGGTAGAGGCGATTCAGCCTCTGTGTTGTGTAAATAGATCCAGTAGGAGAAGTAGGTGTGGAGCCAGATATTGATGACCCATTCTCAGCCCTTCTTGCAGTAAAAATTACAGCCAGATTGCAGCATAAGAAAATTACCAGTGGAAGCAGGAAACCTGCCACTGACTCCACGACAAGCAGCATTGTCTGTCCAGTTTGATTAACGTTCTCGTTGCACTGGGTTTTGTTTTTGGCATCACTGAGTCCTGCAGCTGTAATGTAGGGCACAGAGAGGGCAGAAGCCAGTGCCCACAGCAGGATGCAGACAAGTTGCACCACCCATCGTGGGCGTCTCATTCGAGCCCAGACAGGCTGTAATATGCACAAGCACCGTTCCAGTGCAATGGCACACAGCAAAAAGGCTCCTACATATAACCCCAGGCAGCGCAGGAACATAACCAACTGGCACACCGTCTTTCCAAAAGGCCAGTGACCACTGTGTGCTAGATAGCCCAGCATGAGTGGTATGCGCAAAATGAGCATCAGGTCAGCCAGGGCCAGGTTCACGACGTATATCCGGAAACTTCCAGCACCCTGGGTCTCACCTCCTATAGATCCACTCGTTTTCCCCCTGCGGAGTCCCAGCACCCACACCACCAGGCCATTCAGAGTTACACCCACCATAAAGATCAACATGGTCAATACCATCTGCACCACCGTTGCTGCATCCATTGGATTGCTGTGGAGAGATTTTGTGTTAGTGATTTATTTATTTGTTAACATTATTTTTTTTCAATTATTTTGTCATTGCATTTTAAAAATTGTTTTGACATGGAAATCAGTTGAAAATATAGTGTGTATGTATATATATATATATATATATATATATATATATATATGCTGTGAGTTACTCTTTTAAAGAAAAAGGATGGACAAAAAAACGAAAATGTCAGCTACTTCCTTTTATACCTGAGTGTGACTCAAGCCATGTTCATGACTGAAATCTTGCCAGATGGCACTGTAACATTCTCTCGTTAGTGAATCATTAGGGATTATGTTCACTTTTAAACAATGAACAGAAACATTCTTCATACTAGGAAGTTCATGCTCTTCTACACAGCCACTCTTCTGTACTGTCATATACTATATGGTACAAGTAGTACCAGGACAGAATGATTTTAACAAAGTGTGCGGGGGAAGCTGCGATGATGCAACATGAATCACTGAGACCTTTTGAGTACTACACACAGTAAGAACCATAGTTATTGGCACCTATCAAATATGCTCGGGGCCGGTGGTGTAGTGGTTAGGGTGCAGGGCTTATGATCAAGTGGTTGTGGGTTTGAATCCCGATTAGACCCCGGGGCAAGGTCCTAACCACAAGTGTTCCTCGGTTCACCCAGAAGTCGAAATGGGTACCAGTAAAAATTCTGGGAAGGTAACCTGCAATAGACTAGCGTCCCATCCAGGAGGAATTGAACTCCTAGTTGCTTCACGCTAAGGAAACCGGGGATAAGCTCCGGCCTGATGAGCCAGTAGGCTCGGGTGTAAAAACCCAACAACAGACTTTACCTTATTATATATGCTCTTAAAAAAGAATTTGCTGAATGATTCTAATATTGCAGTTATTCAGTTTGTGGCACTGTGATGTAGTGGTTAGCATGTCTGCATCACAGCAAGAAGATCCTGGGAATTCCTCTGATAGTCCAAAGACATGCACATGAGGCTAACTGGCTGCTCCAAATTGTCCCGAGGTGTAAATGTTGGCCCCGAGACAGAATGGTGAGCTGTTCAATGTGTACCCCGCCTTAATCCAGAGTCGGCCGAGATAGGCTCCAGCCTTCCCACAACCCTGGTAGGATTAAGCGGTTTGGCAAATGAATGAATGAATGAGTTTAGGGCAATTGTAGTACTGTGTGTGAACTGCCAGAAGTAAAAGTAACATTTAGCTAAAGTGCTGAGTCTCTTTCTGTATTGTCCCACGTAGTTCCCATTTTAACAGAAGATATGAATGTTCAGTTCATTAAAATTTTATTTATAATATACACTGTCCCAAAGCAGATTTACAGAAATATAAATATATATATATATTATATATTATAATATATAAATGCTAAATTTAGAAATGCTTCCCTTGGAGTTATATCTATATAACATGTTTATCATGGCATAATGCTTGCAACATTTTGTGGTTTGCTCTCCGGAAAGGCTTCTTCATGCAGATGTCTTCAGAGAGCTTGTTCTAATGGCATGCAATTGCGTAACTTCTTCCTCACCATCCTCCTCCATATGTGTGAACATAATTAAAGGTCAATTTCCTGTTGCATTGACTGATTAAAAAAAGAACTACCTAAAAAAATTA
>JBCNYH010000009.1:19325435-19337640 GCA_039654325.1 Tandanus tandanus
ACGCCCGAGCTGGGAATCGAACCCAGGACCTTCTTGCTGTGAGGCGGACGTGCTAACCACTACGCCACTGTGCCGCCGAACTGTTAAACTGTTAAAAAATATATAATATAAATTATTAAAAGGCTTTCAAGAACAAAGTCCCCCCTCAGAGCAGTTCATGAAATCATATGAACTTATACAAGCAGCATAGAACTAGTTGGCATTGTGTGTTTTCAGATAAAAATCTAACATTTTGGTTTTACCCATCATCACGTTTTGCAACATAATGGGGCCAACGTGTTACATCACTGTGAAATATGGAGGTTGACTTTTGATGCTCACGGGTCTTTTCAGAAAATTGAAATTGCGTGGGTGTTGTGAGTTCTCTGATATTTATTTGCACTCCAGCAGGCCACCTCCTTCCGCCTGTACAACACTGGCAATGATTTGGTTGGTGTCTGTGGTAAATAAAAGATGCACCCTGCACTCTATCAAAGGAAACTGAGAAAAACAGAAGAAAAAAAGAAAAGAAATTAAAACTGCTACTTCTTCCAAGGTCAAAACCTCTTGATGTTTGCTGTAACATCACAAATAATGATCATAATAATGATAAAATTCTCAAAAAGTGGCAGGGGAGCTTCATGGTAAATACATAGAGGGTTGTGACATCCTGTTTATGATTTTACTGAACCTAAACTTTTATTATACTCATCACATATACATGTACTCACACAATTTATATCCATATAACTACAGATTTAACTCTCTCTCTCTCTCTCTCTCTCTCTCTCTCTCTCTCTCTCTCTGTGTCTATAATTGCTTAATGAACTTAGGTTGCATGTAGTTTCCCTATCTGTTCTCTTTGCCACCCACTTCCCCCAGTCACTTTTTGTACATTTTCTTCAATCAGACTTTTAAATCTGTGAACAATTCACCTTGCTGATATTTTTAAGTCTCTCTGCAAGATTCAGCAATGCAACTACAAAGAAATGCAACTTTCAGTAATAACTGGAGGGGGGAGATGCGGTGGTGTAGCGGTTAGCATGTCTGCCTCACAGCAAGCAGATCCTGGGTTCGAGTCCCGGGATTTGCAAGGGCGTTTATTTGTGGAGCTTGTACATTCTCCCTGTGTTTATGTGGGTTTCCCCCAGGTACTCTGGTTTCCTCCCACATATTACATACATGTTGGCATTTGGCAGATGCCCTTATCCAGAGCGACTTACATTTATCATTCTTATACAACTGTGCAAGTCAAGGTTGCTCAAGGGACCAGCAATGGCAGATCGGTGGTACTGGGGATCACCTTCGGATCACCTAGCCTTCAGATCATCAGAGCCTTAACCACTGAGCCACCATAGTCCACCTTAGTTCAAAGTCACTCCTCCCACAGTCCAAAGACATGCACATTTTGCTAATTGCCTGTTCCAGATTGGTGGTAGTTGTGAAATGAGCGTGAATGGTTGTATGTTTACCTGCGATGGATGGGCAAGCTGTTCAAGGTGTACCCCACCTTCGCCCCAAAAATGGCTGAGATTGGCTCCAGCCTCTTTGCGACCCTAGTGGGATTAAATGAAATTAATTAAAATGATTATGTAGAAGTTTCTAAATTCAGTTATCACTGAATCAGGACAGAATCCTGTTTAGAAACATCTACTATCTACACTCACTCAGTAGTTTATTGGACACCTGCACATTCTTGCAGTTATCTAATCAGCCAATCATGGTAGTAGTGCAATGCAAGAAAATTATGCAGATACAGATCAAGAGCTTCAGTTAATACTCGCGGCAAACATCAGAGTAAAGAGAACGTGAGATCTTTGAGACTTTGATTATGACGGTGACTGATTATCAGTGCCAGAGAGGCTGGTTTGAGTGTTTCTGAAACTGCCGATCTCCAGGAGTAACCACACTGAAAACACACTGAGTAGTCCTTTGAGTTTAGACATAAATATATGGAAAGACAAAAATAATTGAGTGGCCAACTGTTTTGTTACCTACAACTGCGGTGAGCAGAAAGGTAGCTCAGCATACACAAAACAACGAACCTTGAGATGAATGGATAACAACAGCAGGAAACTGAGGCTGTCAGGTTGGGCACAAACCTCTCTCTCTCTCTTTCGCTCTCTGTGTTTGTGCTGAGGTACACATGCTGCTTCTGGGATGCCGGTGATCCTGATCCTCCTGATCCTTCTGTTTTCTGAGTCATGTGGTCCGTCCTGGTGTGCTGATGCTGGCTGGAGTTCTTCTTGGAAGCCCCTCGCTCCTGCTGATGATGATCCATATGGACCTAGATGTGCACTCGGAGACTGTGAAGATGACTTTTCACTGCTATTGATATAAACTCTTTTGATAAAATGATTTAGGACTTACAGTTGTGGTATAACCAACTGAACTTCATGTTGGACTGTAGTGAAGTTTTTTGTAGTGTATTTTCATCTGGTTTCACCCAAATGAGGATGGGTTTCCCTTGAGCCTCTCAAGGTTTCTTCCTCGTGTCAACTGAAGGAGTTTTTCCCCGCCACCGGCGTGCTCATTGGGGATGTGTAGGGGTTGTAGAAGAAATGTAAATTTTTTTAAATTTGTTTTTACTATATAAAGCTGCTTTGCAACAATGTTAATTGTAAAAAGCGCTATACAAATAAAACTGAATTAAACTGAATTGAATTGAAGCTCACCCAAATTGGACACTTGAAGACTCTAACCTGGTCTTTTTCCAGTCGGTGCATATGATCATCTCAGACTGCTGTGCTATGCTGACAGGAGTGGAACCTGATGTGTTCTTCTGCTGTTGTGGCTCATCCACCTCAATGTATGATGTGTTGTGCATTCTGAGGTGCTTTTCTGCTCATCACAGTTATAAAGAGCATTTATTTGAATTATAGACCATAGACTTGCTCTCAGCTCAAACCAGTCTGTTCATTTTCCTCTGATCTCTCAGCCTCAGATCTGTTTCATTCGACCTGCAGACCCTACTTTTACTGCAGGCTTTTTGTGTTTCACACTGTTCCGAGTAAAGTCTACAGAGTACTGTGTGTGGATAAAGGTGCCTGGTTACACACTTGCTCTTTTTGAAGGGATATTATTTCTAATTGTGTTACTGGGTTTCGTCCAGATGAGAATGGGTTCCCTTTTGAATGTGGTTCCTCTGAAGGTTTCTTGCTTACATCTTCTCAGGAAGGTGCCTTTGGATTGCTTTATCCTTTCATCCATTCATCCATCCATTATCGTCGGGGCTGAAGCCAGTTCTAGCTGACTTTGGAAGAGAGGAGAATATTGAACACTGAACAATAAACAACTCTTCAAACTCCCATTCACACCCATGGGCAAATCAGAGTAGCAAGATTATTTATTCTGCACGATTTTGCACTTTCGGAGGAAACCACAGCAACCAAAGGAAAGCCAGGCAAACACAGGGAGAACATGCAAACACTGATAAGGTCTCACCTTCTTGCTGTGAAGTGATACGGCTAACTTCATTGTTAAGTCAAGTTGCCCATTCATGAGCCAATCGCCTGTGTTTTATCTTCCAGTATCAGTTCATTTTGGCTAGTTGCATTCTCCAGATTTATGTAAACTATGAATGCATGTATAAACAGAAGGACGCTCACACTGCGACTGTAAGTGCACGCGCCACATGACGTCAAGTGTATCCCAGCCTTAAGATGTCACGCCAAATTTCACAGCCCTCTAAATTAGGCCAAGCCTTCCTACCTCAGATCATAACCAAATGTCTCAAAATTAAAACGTATCTTCTGTAAGTGAAAGAATATTTGATACAGCAAAAAATAAATAATAATAAATAGTAAAACCCAACAAATCTGAATCTAAAAAAACATGAAATCTGCATCTTAAATCACAAATTCTGAAATACATATAGAGGTAAATGAGGAAAGGATATAATTAATTCAAAAGAATTTCAGAATTCAATCAAAATAGTATTATTATTAGTATTATTATTAGTATTATTTTTTAGTACACTGATTTATTTCTCAAAGTTCAAAATTAAAACTCGAATTTCAGTTTAAAATGTAATTTATTAATTTTTCATATTGTCAAAACATTTGGCACAGTTTTTGGTTCCATAGATTTCTCGGCGAAACCACCAAAGCTCATTGGCTTAGTGTCTCTAATTCAACTGCTTTACATACTACATATCGCTTATACTGCACACAGAGATTACACCTAACATGTATGAAGTTACTTAAAACTTACCGTTTCTTCACTGCTTCCGTCGTCCCTGTATGTGTTGACTCTTACCATTTTGTTTTGTGATGGTTCTGTGCTCTTGCCTCCAGATGGCGTGTGTGCTTTGTTTACATTCTCCAGATCAGCGTGCCAGGTACACAGATCATTGACGCTCGCCTTTAGGAGTAAGCAAATGGTTTCAGAAAGACATCGGTGCCGACTCCGTTTTATTTCCAGGAGATAACACTGTATTTCATGCGAGTCTTGGCCTACCTACAGCCTGAATTCTTTTCACCTGCGCTGTTTAAGGAAGGTTGTTGCTGTTCCCTGGGAAGACCGAGTTCCAGATGTTCACAAATATTTAATGTAGCCCATCTGAGTAGTAATAACCTCGCCTTGTTAAACCTCGACCACATTTTTCTCAATTCTGATGCTTGATATGAATAAAAACTGAAGCTCTTTACCCGTTTCCGTATGTTTTATATATTGTGCTGCTGCAACACCAGTGTTCCAGCTAGGCTGTTTTAGCGTGGCGCAGCACCATGCCCTTCACGTGAGCGCCATGCCTTTTTTTTTTTTTTTTTTTAAATGCGCCATGCCTTTTTTAATGCAGCTGTGTTGTTATTCACATGGTACTTTTCTGAAAGCACCCGGCAACTAGATCGAGCGTCTAATCAGTGGGAATGTTTTTTTTTTTTTTTTCTTAACCGAACATCCATGTACAGAGCGCATCAGCTCGAATTGTCTTCTGTGAAGATTCTTCAGTAAATCGACTAATGACAGTAACGTGTAAGTTTCTGTAAAAGGATTTAATTTTATTTACGGAATTTCAGACTAATCTAACGTAACTATATAGTATTATAGCTTATATTTAATTAATGATAACATTTAACTGGAATCATGATGTAAAGGAGATGTGCATAGTACAGATATACAGGCATATTCCATGAATAAAATAACACTCATTTCAATTGAAAGATTGATGAATAAAAACTGTAATATAATTATATCAATGTGTATAATTATATTAGTGTTTAATTAATGCACTGAATGACTTTAATGTTTATAAAAATATTACTTTCAGTGTTTATATGTAATTGTTTTTCTGCTTAATTGTATAAATGTATGCAACTTTTTTGTGTGAATGAATTAATATTTGTAATTGTTGTTGATATATGATATGTAAACAATAATTACAAATATTAATTCATTCACACACAAAGTTGCATACATTAATACAGTTGAGCAATTATGTTTGAATCTCATTTCAGAAAGTATTAGTATGGAGGATGGAAAGTGAGTTTAGAAAGATCTCTTACACTCACTCATTTGCCGAACCTCCTAATCCTACTAGGGTCACAGGGAGGCTGAAGCTTATGGTACACCCTGAACAACTCACCAGACCATCGCAGTGACACACACACAACCATTCATACTCACATTCACAACTAGGAGCAATTTGGAACAGCCAATCAGCCAAATGTGCATGTCTTTGAATTGTCGGAGGAAACCAGAGTACCCTGAGGAAACCCATGAACGCATGGGGAGAGCATGAAAACTTCACACAGAAACACCCGGGCCCGGGACTCGAACCCAGGACCTTCTTGCTGTGGGGCGGACGTGCTAACCACTACGCCACCGTACCACCCAAACCTGTTTCATATAACAATAATTAATAGTTTTATCAGAGCAAAGCAGCAGGAAATAAAATAGATGAACTGTTTATTATTCTCAACAGCAAAAAGTCGTCCTAGTTAAGAGACAGATGAAAATATTAGATGTTGGATATAATAATAATGGATTGCATGTTCTCCCCGTGCTTGCATGGGTCTCCTCTGGGTAGTCCGGTTTCCTCCAACAGTCCAAAAACATGCACAGTAGGCTGATTGGCTGTTCCAAATGACCCCTAGGTGTGAGTATGAGAGTGAGTGTGAATGGTTGTATGTGTGTTGGCCCTGCAATGGCCTGGCGAGCTGTTCAGGGTGTACCAGAGTCGGCAGAGATGGGCACCAGCCTCCCTGCAACCCTAATAAGGATTAAGTAAATAAATTAATGATAATCATAATGAATAACATATTCATATATCAAGGGATGAAATTAAGAAGCAAATGTCTTTGACGCCTTCTAGTGGCTGATTGTAGGACATTACTAAACCCGCCTGCCTACACGAAACATCTCTAAGCATTCAGTCTTTTTATGCTGGTGTGTATGCTCACTGTCCACCCTCATTTTTTCCTGACGTTGAATGGAATTTAGTGATTTTTTTTTTATTACTTAAGGCATGAAAAAGATTAATCATGGCAATAAATTTTTAAGTTCTTGACAAATGATTGATGTTACAAATGATGTAGTGTTTAACACATGATGGCAATGTTTCTATGCTTTTAACTTACCATACAGATTAGAAGGGTCATGTATAAAGACTGGAGAATTTTTTCTTTTTTTTCCGACCAGATGTTGCGACACTGAAGACAGATAATTATATATAGAGAGCAAATTGATCTGAATATCATCAACACAGCTGTGGATCAGACTTAAACCCACTCAGTAGAACTCCTTAAGGCCCACCATGTGCTTCGAGTACTCATTGACTCATAGTGACAAAGGTGGTACTAAAGCTGTAAGATTACGACAGCACAATTCTTGGAATCACCAATAAGCAACGAATCATTTTTCACCTTTACTCTGTGCTGTGATGAGGTGTGAAACCAGACAGGAAAATTAAAAAATGTTGAATATTTTAAACAGATGAGAAAGAACAGCATTTCCCAGAACTTTAGAAAGAGAAGGTAGTTATGACGGATCGGAATTAAGATTGTTCATGTTGATTTACCGTAAGTTATTCGAGAAGAGATCCATTACTGCATGTAGGTACCAGATATTGATCAGATATTTAAAAGGACAGGCGGCACGGTGGCGTAGTGGTTAGCACGTCCACCTCATGGCAAAAAGGTCCCGGGTTCAATTCCTGGGCTCGGGGCGTTTCTGGGTGGAGTTTGCATGTTCTTCCAGTGCTTGCATGGGTTTCCACCGGTTACTCTGGTTTCCTCCTATAGTCCAAAAACATGCACATTAGGCTGATTGGCTGTTCCAAATCACCCCTAGGTGTAAGTGTGAGTGTGAATGGTTGTATGTGTGTTGCCCTGCGATGGCCTGGCGAGCTCTACCCTGTAGGGTGTACCCTGGCTTCGCCCAGAGTCAGCTGAGATGGACGCCAGCCTCCCCGCGACCCTAATTAGGATTAAGTGTCTTAGTAAATGAATGAATGAATTAATTAATTTAAAAGGACATGAAAGAATAGGGTACAGGTCCACAGTCAGTAAGTTTACATGATTATGGAGGAAGTCAGATTATGGTGTTAGTCCAACTAACTTTTAACTTTTAAAACATGTAAACGTCTGACTTAAATCGTACTAAATTGTACAAAGTTGTGCTTTAAATATGAAGGTCCTATGTCAAATTGGCGTTCAGTAAACACATGGCTAATTTTGATATGACAAACTGACCTCAGTGTCATCTCACTGTCTCATTTGACGAATCGCTCAATCCTGTTAGGGTTGTTGGGAGGCTGGCGAAGGCGGGGTACACCCTGAACAGCTCGCCAGACCATCGCAGGGCCAACACAAACACATACAACCATTCACATTCACACTCACACCTAGGAGCAATTTGGAGCAGACAGTTAGCCTAATATGCATGTCTTTAGACTGTGGGAGGAAACTGGAGCACCTGGAGAAAACCCATGCAAGCACAGGGAGAACATGCAAACTCCACACAGAAACGGCCTCCACCTGGAACTCAGGAGGACGTGCTAACCCGCTATGCCTGACCTCAAGTTGATTTTGAAAAATAGGGTCAAGATCAAGAACTCATGCGAAGGGGGGAACTTGTGTTTAAAATAGAAAGGTCGTGCCAAAAATGTATTATTACTAATCATGGGGAAGGTGCATGATGAAAGGACGGACGGACGGACGGACGGACGGAAGGATATTGCAGCATTACCATATCCCACTATTAGACTGCACAAACTTAGTGACCGTAGACTTAGAAACTTAATAGACATGAATATTAAAATCGAAATTTCCTAAAATCAACTTCTTTTCAACACTACAACTTCAAGCCACTGTATACAAGTGTTGGTATTTTACTTGCGAATGATTTTGTTTTCAACATTAAAAATCTTATAGTATTTTTATAATGTGTGGAAAACATTTTACCAACGGTTAAAAGTGGACGGTTGAAGGACAGAAAACCTATGCCTGGCCTTTTTCCAATCTTTAACTGTCTAGGTTGGGTGAGGATGTTCCCACGGTACCCTTAGATTTCTGTTGGCTTACAGAAATGGAACCCAATGTGACACTTGTGCTGTTGTAGCCCATTCATTTCAATTTTTCCAAATGGCGTTCAGTCTGAGAAGTGTTTCTCCTCACCATGAAAGGGAGGATATCTGAGTTATCAAAGCTCTCCCACCAGTTGAGGCAGTCTGATGTCTGTCCTCTCTCAAGAAGGCAGTTTTTGAAATCGAACCATGCCAAAGTCAAAGTAAACTGAAATCATATATCTTCCCCACGCCGATGTTTATATGCATCGTTCATTGGCCGGATAAATGAGCAGGCTTTCTAATTCGTGTGGTATGTGAGATTATAATGCACTTTACTGGAAACTGGTGGACAGGCTGTGAGGAATGAACAAGCCTATAAGAAAAATGACATCAGTACTGATGAATTTAAACATTAACCGAAAGAGTAGAAAAGAGCTACAGGAATACATGCTGTAACATCTTTTTTCTTTCTCTCTCTCTCTCTCTCTCTCTCTCTCTCTCTCTCTCTCTCGCGCTCTCTCTCTCTCTCTCTTTGGTTCATTAGCATGCATTTGATGTCAGTAGGGAAACTAACCTGCCTTATGAGATGGCACTGCATGTCTGATATGAAATGAGAATGAGAATACAAGAGCACTTTCCAATTCTGACTAAGAATTCTCCAACCCAGTCAAAACAAAAGTAACATACTAGCTGTTCTTATAGTCACGTTATGTTTAAGAGCCTCTAATTCATAGCAATTAAATTTCTAAAAATAAAAGCTGTTGTTTGGTGGGATAATTCCATTCTACTCATAACACATATATTCGTGCTTTGATATATTTTACACTCAGTCCAGTTTTGTCAAGCACTTTTTCAATGATGGCCTAATTCATCACTGTGTTCCTAATCTTGTTAATCTGAAAAATCATATTCATATTTTCTTCCACCATGTCTCGGCTTTGCCGTGATGCACCTACGCTTCGCTGAACCACTAGAGTAAAATTAGAAGACAGGATGTTAAAACTTTTACTTATCTAAAAACAGCTGAGCTTTCAGGCAACCACGATTTTCCTATTCTAGTTAACACTGAAGAGTTGAATTTTGCATTCTGCTCATTTGAATTGTGCTTCTTCCAGCTCCCTTTTCTTGATTGATTAACATTCGCGACAAAGTCCATTTCGCACATCAATTTCCTGCCTAAAAAATCCCTAAAAATCAACCTAATGATTTTTAAGGATTAAAAAATAATGGGGTTTTTTTTAGATTCCTGAAAATTATATCTAGTGTTACTATTATGAAATACCATTCATTTTCTGAACCGCTTAATCCTAATTAGGGTCGCGGGGGACATCCATCTCAGCCGACACTGGGCGATGGCAGGGTACACGTGACAACACAGTGATAGTGGGGCTTGAACCCCCAACCTTCGGATCATTAAGCGAGCACCTTAACCACTGAGCCACCACTGCCCCCATGAAATGCCATATAATATTAATATATGAGTACTATACTATGTAATGATGAAATTATTAGAGCATAATTATTTCTGTCTTTTATATGTGCTAAATTCTATTCTAATTGTACCACAATGTTTTTACAATTACGCCTGTCCTAATACACTTAACTACATCCATTTTCATGACGCAGATCCTGCAGTTCAGGGGAAAGGCCTTATGGAGCACATACTATTTTAATATTGTTTACTCTTTTCTAAAATATGAATAATAAAGTATGTATAATAAATGATCGACCTGATTAAGTATTATCAGTAAATGTATAATAAATGATTGACCACATTGTGACAAATGGACAGAGTCACCACTAAGTGGTCAGCCCGTTACATGGGAACAATAACTTAATTCTGAGACTTTACTGTAGACAACAAAAAAGAGCACATGAAATAAAGTAACAGTGCATTGACACTTGCAGAAAAATGATTACCCAACAGAGGTGAAAACCACCTGGTGAAGGTAATAATTTTTCTGCAAGTGTCAATGCACTGTTACTTTATTTCATGTGCTTTTGCTTGTATTAGGTCAATAAGTGCAAATAATGTGTGAATGAATGTTCATCAGATGCCCACTAGGCATCTAACCTACTTAATCCTAACTATGGTCGCAGGGAGGGTGGCACCCATCTCAGTTGACTGTGGGCGAGGGCAGGGTACATCCTGAACAGCTCACCAGGCCATTGTAGGGCCAACACACATACAAACATTATGTATCACGCCTACAATAGCATTGTTCAATACATTTTCACCAAAAAATTATAGAGAAGTAATTTTTTACTTCTTTTTATTAGGAGCTCTTTTAGACAAAAGTGGTGGTGCATAATCACTGCACACTACTGTAAGTCTCTAACACATGTAATGAAGAGTCACCATGTGGGTAATAAGACACAGGAACCTTCCATCATCCACAACAATGGAACTTGACACTAGCGAATAGCTGCCTCCTGGGAAAGAGTTAATCTATGAAGAGTGGAAACGTCTGAACAGATTGAGATGTGGCGTGGGAGGTGCAAAAGTCAACCTTGAAAAAATGGGGATATATATATATAAATGAGGAGGAAGTTTGCTATGACTGCGGAACTGAACCACAAACCATGCAACATCTTAATGATATACCCCTCACTGGAGCACCTTTGCAGAGCATCAGACCTGGCCACTTGTAAAAAAAGAGAGAGGACAATGATGTGTTCAGCTGTGGCTGAACCAGATATAATTTGTGACTGTGGTCTTGAGGATCTGATAAGAAGAAAAATGAGTAACAGTTATAAAGGTGTGTGTGTGTGTGTGTGTGTGTGTGTGTGTGTGTGTGTGTGTGTGTGTGCGGGTGTGTGGTGTGGGGTCTGTGTTTTCCCAGAACGTCTGTGGAACCCCTACTTGAATTTCCAATTTTATCATAGTCTTGGGGGAACTCACATACATATGGTCATTTGCTCTACTGCTTCTGACTGGATTGCTGGATTTCATCATGATCTTTACTTCCTATCTATTTAATTGATCTTTTTTTTTTTTTTCCCTAAAATCCCTAAAATGAGTGACACAGTTTCACAATAAGTCATTCTCATTTTCTGGTAACTGTAGGGAAAAAACTCAGTGGTCCCCCATTCATAACTCATACACATGATATTTGCATGATTACCGTTTGCAAAATAGGAAGTGATATCATCTGTTTGCGACACACATATCAGGCACCTGTAGAGGAGTTTTTACGCATGTTTTTACAGAAGCATTTTCGATTTTGTACTGGCTGGTCTAAATGTCATTTCCTTTCTTTTGCTTTCAATAAAGCAGATATGCTATGAGCTGGTATGTCTTTAAACCATTTGTGTTAAGTTGAAGCTAATGACGTTTTTCCCCCCACACCCTGCTTACTGGAAGCATTCACCATGCTTATGATACTTGGGTCATAAATTTCCAGATTTTATTCGAGGGACGCCCCCTGCTTCTCTGTAAGTCCCTTCCCTCACTGTCTTCATTTTTTTTATAACTTCTTTCTCTTTTTGTCATTTCTTTGCCTTAACCAATAAATGCCCCTTTCATTCACTTTCACTTGCCTTTTGTTTTCTCAAAATTAAAAACTGTTGAATGAGTTCAAATTCCTGTATGTCTCAAGGCAGTGCACTCCAAAAATGTGTTGAACAGCTACCTTTAAGAATACTGTATATATATATATATATATATATATATATATATATATATAAATATAAAATACTTGCCTGAAATAGGCTGGTTGG
>JBCNYH010000009.1:19345250-19359401 GCA_039654325.1 Tandanus tandanus
TGTGTGTGTGTGTGTGTGTGTGTGTGTGTGTGTGTGTGTGTGTGTGTGTGTGTGTGTGTGTGTGTGTGTGTTGGGTTGGGTTGAATACCTTATAAAAACTGCCAGGCTGAGACAATTGAGTGGAATACCAAATGGACATTTGCTGAAGATAAACTCATGCAGTGGAAGAACGGAGGAATGATCACCAACTTGAGACAAAGAACATTTATCTAGACATGGACATGTTTCTAGAGAACATTTATACCTGCGCTGCCAAAAGGTAGGAAGTGAACTTGAGCAGGAAAATGATTTTAGAGTTTTAAAAAAAACAACCTCACATAACCACGTGGTGCGTTTCTGTAGAAACCATGTGCTGTGGTCTGTAGCCTCATTTCCTCCAGTTAGTTTTCTTCAGTTTTTCAGTCTTATACATAGCTTTTTCTCTTTATATCATTTAAGGTTAATAAAAATAAGTATAAAACTGATTTTTACTGATATTTCTATATTTGTAGCTGAAGCAGACAACACAAGAATGTTTAAACTTACTGTTTCCTGTTGTAAGGTCGATATTGTATCAGAAATATACTGTACATGTAAAGTGTAATAGAACTTCAGATAACAAACAGCATCTTTATGGTTTGAAACTATTTTTTATCCAATTGAATTTGAAATTTTCAGGCTGTTGTCATGTTTTAGCAATAAAAAGCATACATCACAGAGGAACCACCGTGAATCTAACTATCATGATAAAGGTAATAGTGAGCAGTTACTAATTGGCGGGTGACAAAAAAAGTTGTCAGAGCCAAATGACTCAGTGTTGCCGTATTTAAAGGTCACTGAAATTTTGGATGGATGGTTACTCCTCTCTAAAGGAAAAAATCTGAAGGTGGGGGCAAACACAAACTGCAACCATGCACAGCAGACGTCATTTTTCCACACTGACGTGTTTCACGGTCTTTTTAAATTGAAGTTAAAAGCCGGTGGGTTCAATCAGCATTCAGAGAGCAAGAACAATAGAACCTGCTTTAATTTACTGCCACTACACTACTTTAGAATAGGAGTTTACTATGTGATGGATGAGGATTTACAAAAAATTTTTTACGTACTGTCTCTGATACACATCACTTGATTTCTCTTTATTTATCCTGTAGGTGGCGTTCATGGCAGTACCTTCAGCACAACGAACGAGCTGTTCAGTTCAGGGTTAATGCTAATCGTGATAGGGGTTGTTTCTGAGCGAACACCTATGCTGTTAGCATTATTCCTGCATTGATCGATTTGCTTCAGTCATGAAACGGTGATGAAACATGAAAACATCATGGAGCCATAATGGAACAGCATAAGCAGTCACTGTCCCTTTCTGTGTCCCGTTTTCTCTTTGATACCAGAGACGCACACAGATATTGTGTTAATGCTGTTCATGACTGGGGTTGTGAGAGAAGAACCTCACTCCAGCTTGATAGCATTCACACATTCCAGCCAGCGAGTGGATATGCTGTAAATCCAGTAAACTACTAATGACATGTATTGTTGTTTTAATGTCTATCAGCTCTTTATAGTGAATGCTGGAGTATCAACATGGTCTCACAGATCGTTATAAAATTTACTGTTATTTTGTATAAATGACCACAGTGTTTTAATTTCTCATGAGATGTGCAAGGATAAAGTTGTTCTGTGTGTAATATAACATTGTTAGTACTTCTTTCTTTTTGAATTTTTTATTTTTTTTTCAATTTTATCTTATTACACTTTGACATATTATTAGTGCATCACGGTGCCGAAGTGGTTAGCACGTCCACCTCACAGCAAGAAGATCCTGGGTTCGCGTCCTGATCTGTATGTGGAGTTTACATGTACTCCCTGTGCTTGTGAGGGTTTTCGCCAGGTGCTCCAGTTTACTCCCAAAGACATGAATATTAGGCTAATTGACTGTTCGAAATTGCCCAAAGGTGTGAGTGTAAATAGTTGTGTGTGTGTGTGTGTTGTGTGCCCTGCGATGGACCCGCAAGCTGTTCAGGGTGTACCCCGCCTACGCCCAGTTTGCATGTTAACCCCGTGCTTGTGTGGGTTTCCTCCGGGTAACTCCGATTTCCTTCCACAGTCCAAAAACATGCACAGCCCCTAGGTGTGAGCGTGAGAATGATTGGTTGTGTGTGTTGGTCCTGCGATGGTCTGGCGAGCTGTTCAGGGTGTACCCCGGCCTCGCCCAAAATCAGCTGAGATGGGCGTCAGCCACCCCGCGACCCTGATTATGATGAAGTGGCTTAGAAAATGAATGAATGAATGAATAAATGAGTATACAAGGTGCGGTTGTTATTGCTGTGCATACAACATTGCGAGGGCCCATGTAACTACTTTTGTTTTTCTTAACTGCATCATGTGTAAATCATTCTTTTATCATGATACACACAATACATAAAACTGCACACAGAAACACCCAAGTCTGGGACTCGAACCCAGGACCTTCTTGCTACGATAATGCTAACATGCTAACCACTACACCACTATGCCGTATGCATTGGTACCTTTTTCCAGATGGCAGGAGGGTGAAGAGTTTGTGTGAGGGGTGCGTGGGCTCATTCACAATGCTAGTGGCTTTGCGGATGCTACATGTGGTGTAAAGGTCTGTGAGACTACAGTCCTATATTTGAAAAAGATATTCCATAGAGTGGGCATAGAAAAGGATCTCCCCCCTTAGAAATAGTCACTTTCCCCCCCCTTTTTTCCTTTTTTGCTTTGCAACCTGAAATAAAATAATAATTAAAAAAAAAAAACCAAATATTTTCTAGCTGTATTTACTCACTGCAACATATAACAGTCAAGTGAAATATATAATAGTAATAGTTCAGGAAAACAAATCAAATAAACACGGTTAAAGGATCACCCGCTCCAAAAACTCAATCACCTTCCCCATTGCACACCAAGCTAAGTGGCATTCTTTCTCTAATGGGACAATCTTCATGTTCTCTCTTTCACTCTAACTCCCTTCACTACCACTAGATGCCCCTCTAATTCCTTACTTCACCCATTACAGTACCCAAAGATCACCCAAGACTACGTCTGGTCAAGCCAGCCTTAAGATATGATTCAGCTATCTTCAACTGACGTACATGTTGTCTCTGTTCCATCAGTGTCCAACTGTCCCTCTCCAAAACAATTCCCTGCACATCCTGGATTTAACATGCTGAGTACAAGGCCATTCGATAACAGTCTTCTTGTTTATCATGTCTTGCTGCCCTCTGTATAAAGGCCTAAATGAGACCTCAGTCTGAGGCAGATTAACATTACAAAGTAGATTACATGCAATGTAATAATACTTAAACAATATGGAAATCCAGAATTGTATTTTCTGAATATTTTCCACACTTGAATTCATTCAACAATTGGATCCTGTTTATGTTTTGCAAGATCTTTGCAGACTGTGGCTTTTACTGTAGGATGCAACTGACTTCATGTCATTCATTTTCCAAGCCGCTTGATCCTAATTAGGGTCACAAGGCTGGCGCCCATCTTAGCCGACTCTGGGCGAAGGCGTGGGACACCCCGAACAGCTCGCCAGGCCATTGCAGGTCAACACACATACAACCATTCACACTCACACCCACTCCTAGGGGTGATTTGGAATAGCTAATTAGCCGACAGTGCATATTTTTGGACTGTGGGAGGAAACCGGAGTACTTGGAGGAAACCCACACAAGCACTGGGAGAACATCCAAACTCCACACAGAAACGCCCGAGCTTGTCAATCGAACCTGGGACCTTCTTGTTGTGAGGCGAACGTGCTAACCGCTTAATGTCAGGAAACTTTATTTAGCTTTAATCAGAATCACTTTAATTGATGATGGGTGTGTACTGCCTACTATTTAACATGAGTTTGAATGTGACTGGTTAATTCTGAACACAGCCACAAATTATCCCAAACTATTAGAGGTTGTGCATAAATGTGCACTAGGGTGGCCCAAAATTTTTTTTTTTTTTTTTACATTCCTCTATCGCACGCCCTCTTATTTTAGGAGAATTGATGAAAAAATAACCCAGTAAAAATTTCAGGCCTATAAAATAAGTCTGAGTGGTCCACAGAGCCCTTCAATTTTGCACATTTTGACCGAAATTTGGTGATATTTTAATTTTCCGTAAATTCATTTTCTTATCAGACCATGTAAATTAAAAATACAATATGTTTTAATATATATAAAGTGTAGTTTTATCATTTTGTCATATGATTCAGGAAACAGAAGGATCAGAATCACTGGTATCTCAGAAGTAGCATGTGTACCTCAGCAAACACACACACACACACACACACACACACACACCCAGACACACATGGAGGGTGGGGGTGGGGGTGTTAGGTATGCTCATAACAGTGTAATGGTTAAAGAAAGAGTTTATTAATGCTGAGTGCAAGCAGGGACTTCGACATGATTGACTATGAAAGCATAACTTAAAAGAGAGAACCAGAAGGAAGACAGACATGAGGGCAGTACATTCTGCAGTGTACGGGTAAGCTGTTCAGGGTGTACCCTTCCTTCGCCCAGAGTCGGCTGAGATGGGCTTCAGTCTCCCTAATAGGATTAGATGGCTCGGCAAATCAGTGAATGACTGAGTAAGTATTATGGGATGTCTACGGCGACTACGCCGTATACTTATGCGGAACTTAAAATTTAGTTCCTAGTGTGAACACGGAATCATTTTTAAGTTGCACACACAGCGGGTATCAAAGCATGGGGCGTTCTGTGCTCAGTAAATAGTTGTTTATTAAGTGGACAGAGGCTTGTACGTGTGTTTTTTTGTATTTTATTTAATTATTTGATGAGAAACAGGAGCTGACATGGCGTGTCGGAGGGTTTATCACATGGTGCAACACCGTAAGTTTGTCTCTTAAACCTCACACTAACACTGCTGACCTTGTCCTTTTACCTTCTGATGAACTCAAGTCCTGGAATAAAACCTAAAATGTCCAGCCTGAATGATATGAACCTCCTTTTCAATTCGGATCTTTTTGTATAGATCTCAAAGCAGGTTTACTTTAATGCAGCTTTAAATCCCTGTTGAACAATTCAGAGGAGAGAATGGCAAGGAAAACCTCCCTGATTATTTCTGATGTGTGTGTTATTTGATTGCTGGAGGCTCAGAATGCACAACACACCCTGAAGGGGGTTTACTGAGGCTTGCATGAAGTCCTAATAGACTGCCATCATATTAGTATTTAAGAGTGAGATCATTTCTTTAACCAGCCAATCACATGACACACTTTATCTCTTCATCAGCCTCCATCCTTTTCTCTGGATTGCAGGTCTTTCCCGTCTCAGTGGCCCTTTTGGATATGGGCGGTGACATGGGCGTCCAAAATTACAAGTTACTACTTCATGTTGGTGTTTAATAACAGTACCAGTCAAAAGTCTGGACGCACCTTTTATTTCATTTACAATGAGTGGGTAGGTGTGTCCAGAACTTTTGACGGGTACTGTGTGTTATAGCAGCTGTTATAAATATTTGTTCCTTCACCAGGCAATTTTTTTCCTTCCCCTTTGTTTTTGTTTTTTTTGTTTGTAATTTTTTCCCAGGAGGACCCCATCAGTGTGTAACACTGTTCTCCCTGGGGCTCCTGCATGTCACAATACAATTACAGACATACGTAATACATGATGAGTATAAAAAAAGGTCTATGTCACAGAATTCAGTATCCAAATCTGCGTAAAATTAAGTTTAACGATGTAAAACATAAAAAGAATTAAAATGCTAAAATAAATGCTGTGAGCGATGTAAATGTATCACTATTATAAAATGATGACTATTAGCTGAAAATATGGAAGAGGAGAAGTGATTCGTTCGGTGAATTAGAAAGTTTAGAAAATAATATCTTGTCATGTTTGAAAGATTTAATGCTGGATATTGAGGTTAAATATTGAGGAAGTTTGTTAAAATGTGTAGATCCTGTGTACTTAAGTTTTCTAACCTTGTGTAGTTCTGAATGATGGTATGACCAGTTTATGTGTTGTGACTGCTCGGGTGTTATATGTGTGAATTAATGAAGTGAGGAGATGATGATTTGGATAATCTGGTACTAGGTTATTCATGCATTTATACACCATGACACATCTATTATATTTGCATTTAGTGTTCAAGTCTGTCCATTTCAGTTCATTATATACATCTTTTGTTCTTGTTCATTTTCCCCCTGAAATTTCCTTGTGGATCTCCCCTGAAGTTATGCTACAATCCACTGCACCCATAAAAGTTTGTGATGAGTGCAATTCATACATTCATTCGTTTTCTAAGCTTAATCCTAATTAGGGTCGCGGGGAGGCTGGCGCCCATCTCAGCCGACTGTGTGCGAGGGTGGGGTTGATGAGTGCAGTGAGATAGTCATTCAACTTGGAATTTGGGAAATATGGAACTTGGGCAGCATCTAACTTGTCTGATGTTATTCCACTGATTTACATCCAATTAAAATTATAAATTAAATACTACAGGAATAGATTTAAGAATCACCCAGTAAAGCATGGGGGGTGATATATCATCCCCTTTAGTTTCCCTTCGAAAAAAAATTTACGGCCCTCTTAAGGGGAGGTGTCCCAAGGGCTAAAATTCCAAAAAAACGTAAAAAATTGGTTTTAGACTTTGATTATCTCCGTGCGCCCTCATTCAGCCTCCGTGCTTTCATGGTATGTGAATGTATCAGGTAGAGTCTTTCAAAAAATATTGGAGGTTGAATGAGGCGCATATAAGTGGCACTTCAACTTTTCACTTTTTTTTGGGCCTGCATTCGGGGAGCTCCAATGGCTTGCGCCCTGATTAATCCTGGCTCATTTATGCATATTTGGACTCGTGGGGACTTTTCCTTTCTAAATATGCACGAATGAATGGTGGCGGCTTAGTTTGGGTGCTTTTGTATAGGGGGTGTTTTTTGTGGCGAAAATTCAATTCTGGTACAGTTTCATCAGAACATAACTCAGAGCCCCCTCTCTGGAATTAAATAAAACTACTTATGTTATGTTCCTCTATATCTCTATTTCTATATTTATAATATCAGAAAGGCTTTTTGCATCATTAACCCTTTACGAGCCAGAGTTCCAGGTGAAGGCCTTCTTGATATTATAAATCAGTTATGCTCAATTAAAAATATTATGAATGTTTAATCACAGTAACACCATATTAAGAGTATGTTTTAGAAAATTATGCAGATAATTATAATATTTGTGTTTGTCTCTGAATTTTTTACATTTTGGATCTACATTTCTTATTATATTTTTAACATTTACAAATGTATTTTTATGAAACTGCAAGATATTAGATCCGTGTGTGTGTGTGTGTGTGTGTGTGTGTGTGTGTGTGTGTGTGTGTGTTTTGTTTTTTGGGTCACAGTCCAAATAAAAGTCTTGACATCAAGAATTGATCTTCCTTAATGTCATTAATACGTAGGTGTCTTTAAGCTTAAGTAAGATAAGTCTGTCCAGCTTTTTACACCCGAGCCTTCTGGCTCATCAGGCCGGAGCTTATCCCAGTTCCCGTAGCATGAAGCGACTAGGAGTTCAACTCCTCCTCGCAGGTTACCTTCCCAGTATCAGTTTTTACTGGTACCCATGATACTACTGGGTGGACAGAGACACACTTGTGGTTAAGACTTTGCCCAGGGGTATTAGCACGGTCTCGATCATGAGCCCAGCATCCTAACCACTACACCACCGGCCCCACGAGGACTGAATGTATTTCATATTATATTTATTGTTCTGTATTTTTATTCTGTGATGTCATCAAATCTGTCATTATTTTAATTTTTTACACTTCCAAGTTAATATATGTGTGTATTGTTTACAGGTTTGGTGTCCAGCGCAGCCGCTGAGTGGCCTTCTACATCTGAATTGCGCAGTTGGCGCAGTACCCTGTTCTCCAAGGAGCAAGCTCGCCAGCGCTCGCTTTATCCCCGCATTGAAAAAATTGAGGTGACCATGGATGCCCCAGGGCTACAGGGAACACTTCTGGTGATGAACAAAGGCATCTCCACGCCGTATAGCTGCGCAAGACGTGAGTGAAATGAATCCTCCGCAACACTTGGCTGTACACTGGACACTGCTATTAATATTCACCAAACAGCTGGGATTCCACTTGTTTTCCAATTAGTTCTCTTGCAATGATTGTTAAAGGGTACCCGTAGTGAATTAGTGTTACTCGCTCTTTAAAACGATCACGTAGGACATCAGCGGTTCCTTCCATAACACGCGAAAGGTCAGTGAACGCGTGTGTTCACTCCACCAGTCCCACTTTAGTACAGTTTCCGTAAGCTCTCCAATGTCTAGTAATAATAACATGAACAATATATAGCTCACGCGGAAGGTAATAACTTACTAGTTATAAAGACTGGACTGTAAATGTTTTTTGGGATGTGACATGAACCTTTCATTCATTTTCTAAGCTGCTTAATCCTAATTAGGGTCGCGGGGAGGCCGGTGCCCATCTCAGCCAACTCGGGGTGAAGGCAGGGTACATCGCAGGGCCAACACACACACAACCATCCACACTCACACTCACCTAGGGGCGATTTGGAGCAGCCAATTAGCCTAATGTGCATGTTTTTGGACTGTGGGAGGAAACCGGAGTACCCTGAGGAAACCCACGCAATCACAGGGAGGACATGCAAACTCCACACAGAAACGCCCCAAACCCGGTACTCGAACCCAGGCCGACATGTAACAGAATAAATAAATTTTAATGATAACAATAAGGAGGAAAAAGGGTTTGATGATATGTATGGAGCAGTTTATAGCTTTCCTCACGCTGTATGATGTGCTTTAGTTAATAGCGCTGAAATAAATGACGTCGCATTAAATCCGCGCTAAATATGACTCTTCGTTTCTTTCATCTCTTCATTCTGTGTTGTTCCTGCGCTGTGTTTCAGATCTGACAGAGTGGCATGTAACGAGTGCAGCTCTCGCACTGGTGGACGGAGAGCCGTGGCACATGCATCGCCCGCTCACTCGCTCCTGCTCGCTTACACTGCTCACATTCAAAGACACCAATCCTCAGCTGGTTAACCAGGTACTGAACCTGTACTGAACTGTTAGGGATTTGAGATTGCTATTAGTATCAGTACATGACTTTTTGTTTCAGGCCTACTGGCGCTCCTGTGCCACTCTGTTGGGTCAAGTGCTGGATGACGCCTTTAAGGAGGAGTACAGTGTGGAGCTGCTGAAGATTCCTGAAGTTCCTGGTACGCAATTACAGCTTCAGAGCATCAACACAGTACAGAGAGTAAACAGACTGGTGTCTCAACTATAGCTTAGGGCAGGCATCACTAACTTTAAAGGTGATCGAGGGCCGAATAATCACAGAGCATCTACTCTAAAAGTGCTTATTCATGAAAGACTAGCTGTTTACTTGAAATAGGCTGCCGCCACCTAGAGGAAGGATGATGAATTAGGTTTTGTGGTAATGGTCGATGTAAAGAATGTACGATAATCATATTCTTTGAAAGCTCTTGCGGGCCACATATAATGAGGCAGCGGGCCGGATTTGGGCCGTGGGCCTGAGTTTGACACCTATGCCTTAAGGAATTACTCAGGGGTGTTACGGTGTTCCAAATTCGTTCTTGTTATTTACGCTCAATTTAGCAGATTAGCAGAAATTATTTGTATGGAATCTTCTTATCAATAAACCTTTGTGTCAAATAATTATAAGGCAATATTTTAGTCAGTGTTGGAAAAAAGCACAAGGGATTATGGGATATGCTTTCTTGAGGTGTGTCTGCATATGTTTAAGGTTAAATATCATTTATTATAGAGGGACAGGGACAGGGGTTGCGCTAGTCGCTCGCTTCATGTGGCGAATGAAATTTTCCCAGAATGAGCAACGGTGGCAAAAGCCAGTTTTTTTCAAAAGGTAGGCTTAATTTAGTGCCGGCTGTCTGACCCGATACAAGCTTCAGAATCAAAGTTGCATTTTCCTTGAACCACTGCTTGGTGCAGAAAAAGACACGTGACCGATGACGTCTGCTTCGGTCCTCTGAGTGAATCACGTGACCGCTTCAAACCAGTCAATACTGCTTCGTCGCACGAGGTGTTTTTTCATATACTGTACATATCCGCACTACTCTATTTTATTGTATCACTTCTACACCGTCCTACATTATTTATATTCCTTATAATAGTTTAGATTAATTTACTAATTATACTGTATTGATTGATTGATACTCACTTCTGTTATCATCTTGAAATTTCTTATGGACATCTGCCACTTATACTACCTCAGATATAAATATAAAAAACATCATTATCATCATCATCTTCCACTTGATCCGGGGTTGGGTCGGGGGGGCAGCAGCCTAAGCAGTGAGGTCCAGACGTCCCTCTCCCCAGCCACTTCCTCTGGCTTTTCCGTGGGGACACCGAGACTTTCCCAGACCAACAAAGAGACATAGTCCCTCCAGCGTGTTCTGGGTTGACCGCGGGGTCTCTTCCCGGTTGGACATGCCAGAAACACCACACCAGGGAGGTGTTCAGGAGGCATTTTAATCTGATGCCCGAGCCACCTCAACTGTCTTCTCTCAACCCGGAGGAGCAGCGGTTCTACTCCGAGTTCCTCCCGGATGGCCGAGCTTCTCACCGTCTCTCTGAGGGAGAGCCCTGCCACCCTGAGAAGGAAACTCATTTCAGCCGATTGTATTCTCGATCTTGTTCTTTCGGTCACTACCCAAAGCTCGTGAGCGTAGGTGAGGGCAGGAACGTAAATCGACTGGTAAATTGACCCCCCTCACCTCACACCTTGTGACTTTTTCTGTGGGGCCATATCAAGAGCAGGGTGTATGTCACAACTTGAGGAAAGAATCCTCAGGGCCTGCAGCGAGGTCGGGAAGTGATGCTGCAAAACGTCGGAGAGGCCTGCGTCCGAAGGTCGTGCGCTCATGTGGAGGTATACAGCTAGTCTTCAAAGCGTTGGCAAGTCTAGCAAGTAAAACGGCACTGACTCCTTTGTTAATCCAAAAAATATGAACACACTCAGTTTCTTGTGTAATTATTAATTTATTAAAGGTGTATAGTGACTTTTGGGACTCCCCATATATCTTTGCCTGTTGTGATGTGTACCTGTCATAGCCGAAAGAAAGGTGTTCATCTTGGCAGGAGGTGGTACTGCCTTTAATGCTTCTTTACTGTTTTTCTGTGTTTAGTGACGGCTGGTGCTTTCTGCTGTGATGTCGTGCTGGATCCTCAGTTAGATTCCTGGACTCCGTCAGAGGTTGGTACATAGGAATGCATATTTAGAATGATCATAATGTTAATAATGAAACAATAATTGAAATAATAACTATAAATATCACATAATGAAACTTGCAATGGTAACGATCATAAAATAAACCCTGACGGAGGTCATGCATCAAGTTAAAGGGGTTTATTTGGTGATAATAACTGTAAGCATTGCTGTACATTATCCTGCTTAGTAAACGGCTACTTATTGATAAAAAAAAAAAACCCCGATTTTATTGCTGCTGATGCTGCTCTTTGTTGCAATTAATGATAGATTGCTGGAATAATAGACTGTGGACCAATCAGAAGCGAGCATTAAAATGAGCTGTGCAATAAATTATTTTAAGAATTCATGATTCCTTTTGGCTTGAATAGCGTTTTATTTATTGGAAAGCTCAAACTTATAAGGCCAAATGAAGATAGTGTCGTTCCTAATATAACGCAGAGACAAACTGGGAAATCTTGGCGTTGGTATTATGGACTAATTATGAAACCTGTGTGTAACTTTCTTTGATTCTGCGTCTGATCGACCCACAGGAGAACCTGCGGTCGTTAACTCGTGAAGCTCAGCAGCTCATCCTTAAAGATTTCCCCTGGGAGCCTCTGGAGGTGACGCCAACTGTAGCACTGGAGATCTTCTCTCATAGCAGGTACCTCCTCCATTCTATAGGATACTTTCAGATAGCCAGTGGAACAGTATTACACCAAATGTTTTCATGTCTTAATGTCTAAAATCACCTGGTGATGGCTTGGATTGATTACATCACACAAAGATAAACTCATGAAAATATGAACATGTGATCTCTATGGCATTGTTGGTCCGGTTGAGGCTCAGCAACATAATAAATAAAATGAAGTCAGCTGATCACCTGAAGGTACTGAATGTGCAGGTTTTCACATCAATCGACTTTTTCTTCCCTGATGGCACGGATATAAAATGGGGACTCGAATAATGAGCGAGTGGTTCAGGGAGCATGAGGAATCATTTTCACATATGTTTTGGCACCCCAGAGTCCTGACCTTAACCCTATTGAAAGTTTTCGGGATGTGCTGGAGAAGACTTTATGGACTGGTTCAGTTTTTCCCCTCATCGATTCAAGACGTCGGTGAGAAATGAACCCGACACTGGATGGAAATAAATGTTATGTTGCTTATTGAAACAATGGCATGAGGATTATGTGCTGTAAGTTAGACTAACAGCAATGAACCACTAGCCCGGGACTCAGGATCTTTTTGCTGTGAGATGGATCTGGTGCCGCCCCAACTGTACCAATGTATAACACGAAATTTTATCATTAGAATAACTCAGTGTTTTTTTCTGTTTTCAGAAATTAGTTTGGTCTGCTTTGTACTTTATAACAGCAGGCTTTCTTAATGACATTGTTTTTAAATTTTTTCTGTAGGTCCTTTAGCAAAACAATTTGTAGCTGTTCCTTAAGACGGTCATTGCTGGAAATCCTTGTGGTTAATTTGTGAATCAGTTAAATCCTATATTTGTTGAAGTGGACACAAATATGAAATCTTGGCATTTCTGGTATGTTAGTACCTAACAAACATGGTGGAATAAATGACCAAGTGGTCCAAATCAAGCATCTATGGCTTGTGCTGAGCAAACAAGTCTGATCCATGGAGCTTACATGACACTCAGAAATTGCTGCTAAGTGCATCGGATAGTTATTGAGAAATGGAGGAACAAATCCTAATTTAATATGTAATATGTTATGGCTGTTTGATAAATTCTTAGACAGTTTGATTGTTTTGTATTTTGATCAGTGTCTGTACTTGACCTGCTCTGTAAGACGTTGGTTACGGAAGTTGTATCCGCTTAATTGTCTTCATGAGTTGAAATCTGAGTGCACACATCACATTTTTCTTGGTAACACAATACAAATTTCACCACACAGATATAAACAAGAGGAGGTGGAAGAAATGGCTGCTAATTGCCCCAGGGGCACAGTGACATTATACAGGTGAGTATACCAAGTACATACAAAACAAACACACAGTCCTTTAGATAATCCTGGATATACAGTGGTCCCTACATGTTTTTATTTATTTTTTATTTTTTAATTTTTTTATTTCAGGTTTCCCACGCATCAATAAAATCTGAAAAATCATTCAATCCAGAAATGTATTTTTCAGGTGTGTTAAAAGTCAGTAAGATTGTAGTTTGTCATTAACATTCATTAACTTGGAAATTGTCAAATAGTCTTCTGACTAGATCTGGGTAGAAGTATTGGCAATACAGAATCAAGTTGGTTTAGGTTAATAAAAAATGTCCACCACTGATGTGTGATTTCATCAATCCTTGGCAGTGCATGATGAACTGAACATATCTAGGCCATAGTTTACATGTGTGTGTGTTGAGACTTTTGGAAAAGGCGTCACTTATAGATTTTTGTGCAGTAATACGAAACCACTGCTCTCCAAAAAGAATGCTGCTGGACAATTCAGAAGGCTATTAGAAATTAGAAAAAGTTGTGGATGGATGAAACCAAGATGAAAAAAAAAAAGTAGTTTTATGTTTGGCGAAGGAAAACACTGCGTTCCAGCATAAGAAGGTTATCCCATTTGTGAATCATGGGGTTGGAAGCATCATGGTTTCGGCCTGTTTTGCTGCACCTGGGCCAGGACAGTTTGTCATCATTAATGGATCAATGAATTTTGAATCCCTGGGTCTTAACACTTTAACACACATAAGTTTAACACTTATATCTACCCCAATTTTATAGTATTTTATTTTTATTTTTAATAGAAATCCCCTTTTGGCGATCAAAGGATTATCTTATCTTTCTTAACCAAAGTCATTCAAACACATCATATTCAACATTAAATTACTCGCTTAAAATTCTAAAGAGGGGGGGGGGGGGGGGGGGGGGGGGGGGGGGAGGGGGGGGGGGGGGGGGGGGGGGGGGGGGGGGGGGGGGGGGGG
>JBCNYH010000009.1:19359501-19371051 GCA_039654325.1 Tandanus tandanus
TTTGGGGCAAAAGGGGTGTTTTGTCTTTTTGAACAAAGGTCATTCAAAAAACTCAGAGGAAAAATGAAAGTATTCGCTGAAAAGTCGAAACCCCCCCCCCCCCCCCCCCCCCCCGGCACACCCTCACTGCACTCCGCGCATGTGTGAGTAGGAGTGCTACATTCCGATCCACCACCAGCATCAGTGGACACAGTTTTTTTAGGCAATCTTGTTCTAACTTGCTAACACCCATTGTTGAATCATACCCAGTGAACTCTTAAGAAAAGTATCACTACATCTATCTGTGAACTGAATCTCATGAAGAAATGTGTCATGCAGCAAGACAACGACCCTAAAGACATAGTCATTCTACCAAGGAGTGGTTAAAAAAGAATAAATGTAATGTTTTGGAAATCAAAATCCTGACCTTAATCCGATAGAAATTTAGTGTGAGCAGTATATGTGAGGAAATCCAACAACACCCCTAAAGTTGAAGCTATTCTGTATGGAGGAATGGACTAAAATCCCTCCAAGTCATTGTACAGGACTGATCAACAGCCACCACAAACAATAGGTTACAGTTATTACTGCACAGGACCGAAAGCAAAGGTTCAGATACTTTTGCCACGCATAGATATGTGATACTGGATCATTTTCCTTAATAAATTAATGACGGAGTGTAATATTTTTGTCTTGTTTAATTGAAGATTCTCTTTGTCTACTGTGTGAAAATCTGATGATGTTTTAAGTCTTATTTATACAGAAATATAGAAAATTCTAAAGGGTTCACAAACTTTCAAGCACCACTGTATATCCATGGTCACCAATCAGTCACATGCATATAAATCATTACTGACTTAATTCAAATGAAAATTTTCCAACAGTGTGGATAAGAATGATGATTTTTTTTCTCAGGTGTGGGGAGCATGTGACTCTGTCAGAGGGCCCCCTGGTGGCCAGAACAGGTCTGTGCTATCAGTATGAAGTAACAGCACTGCACAGTCTGGGAGCAGGACGGTGGGGTTTACAGCGCCGGGCCCAGGGCCTCTCACTTCCATTGAACCTCACGGTACGGTTATAACAATCCAGCTGTGTGTGTGTGTGTGTGTGTAAGTGTAAGATTAAATAACATGCTTCATTATATAGTGGTATAAAGATGAAAAAAGAGAGAAACAGAATGAACGATATGTTATTCAGTGTTCAAAATAAGTGGGTTTCAGGGGCAAGTCATTTCCGTGTAGGACAATTAGATGTTCTTAATAAGATTGTCCATGATCAGCATATTGAGTTTTAAGATGTAAAAAAATGGGCTGAATTCCAAATCCTCACCTCTGTAATACAGAAATGCACTAGATATTGTATAGCAGCCATTAATACTTAATACTCTCTCTCTCTCTCTCTTTCCCTCTCTTGCTATCTCTCCTCGCTCTTTCTCGCTCTCTCTCTCTTGCTCTCTTGCTCTCTCTCTTGCTCTCTCTCTCTCTCTTGCTATCTCTCTCTCTCTCTTGCTATCTTTCTCTCGCCCTTTCTCTCACTCTCTCTCTCTTTCTCTCTCTCGCTATCTGTTTTTCTCTCTATCTTTCTATCTTTTTCTCTTTCTCTCTCTTGCTATCTCTCTTTCTCTCTCGCTATCTCTCTTCCTCTCTTGCCGTCCTCTCTTGCTTTCGCTCGCTCACTCTCTCTCTTTCTCTTTCTCTCACTATCTCTATCTTTCTCTTTCCATTTTTCTCTCTCTCTTTATCTCTCTCTCTCTCTCTCTCTCTCTCTCTCTCTCTGTCTCTGTCTCTGTAATAGTCCCTTACATTTAATATAAAAACAGGGAAATTTAAACAATTTAAATTTAAACAATTTAAAGTTTAACCAATTTCCTCCGGGATCAATAAAGTCTTCTGATTATTTTTGGTTTTGCTGGTGTATGTAGACAGAGAATATGATATTAATATTTAACTACGAAGAATTAGTTTAAAATGTGGACAACTGACTTTCTGTTGAGGTTATTTGGTTGACAACCAGCTTTTCTGTTCTTATTTCGAACACTGTTGTTACAGGGCCATACATTATACACACAGATCACAGTGGTGCATGCATATCACATAAATAATCATGAGGGAAATTAATACATTTAAATATTTAACCAACTAATACAATGATTAATAGATTCTCCGAGAAATACCATTTCATATATGAATATGCACTGCTTAGAAGCTCATTGGGGCAGTGATGGCTCAGTGGTTAAGGCTCTGGGTCACTGATCAAAGGGTCGGCAGTTCAAGCCCCAGTACTACCAAGTTTGCACTGTTGGGTCCTTGAGCAAGGCCCTTCACAGTCAATTGCTCAGTTGTATGAATGACATATAAGTAAGTCGTATGGATAAGGGTGTCTGCTGTATGATGTACCAGTACAGCTGATATGGTCATAAAGACAGGTTTGTTGCAATGTGTTAAGATGGTTATAATAAAGGTGGAAGTGTATCAGAGAAAACATTACGTGTATGAGGTTTAAAAGATCTGTTTTTTATGTCAAACATTTCCCTCTTGATTGTTTCCTCCAGGCTCACCACACAGTGTGGAGGAAACTGAGGAAGAGAGCAGAGCAATTGGTAAGACTGCTGTGAACTTGATTAAACTGGTACTTTAGATGGTTCTCCTCATACTGCACTGGTTTGAACTGAGTGTAACCGCAGACAACTTCTCTTGACTTTTCAGGTGGACATTCCTTCACCTGCAGCCAGTAAACCTGTGACCACACCCCCTTCCCCCAAATCCACTCCCTTATCTTCTCAGCACTGACCTGTAACTCATCGTATACATACAATATATTCTTTCTTCTTTGTGTAGTAATGAATAAATCACACACTGGTGGCATTCTGGTGTTTTCATTTAAACTGATGGATGTACTGATGATAATGTATTTCCTGGTGGAAGGGGTTTTTCCATTTAATTATCATCACCATGAAGGTCTGATCAAGCAGCAGTTCCATTGTATCTCATTTGTGTTTAATCTAATTGTGCTTTTTCTGCGTCGTCATAACCCGCCCATGATCTACAGGATTAATTCTCAATGGCCATTGTTAGTAATCTAGCTCATTCAGTAGCTCGCCAATACAGTGGCTTGCAAAAGTATTTATACCCCTTAAACTTTTCCACATTTTGTCAGAGTTTACGTGATAGACCAACACAAAGTGGAGCATAATTGTTAAATGGAAGGAAAATGATTCAAAAGGTTTTACAAATGAAACTCTGAAAAGTGTGGCGTGTGTTTATATTCAGCCCTCTTCACTCTGATCCCCCTAAATAAAATTCAGTGCAACCAACTGCCTTCAGAAGTCACCTAATTAGTAAATTTAGTCCACCTGTGTGTAAACAAATTTCAGTATAAACACAGCTGTTCTGTGAAGGGCTCAGAGGTTTGTTAGATAACATTAGTGAACAAACAGCATCACGAAGCTCAAGGGTATGAATACTTTTGCAAGCCAATGTATATACAGCATACAACCAGAGGATAAAATTATCAAATTGCTTAAAGTGTACCTGTGGTGAATTGGTGTTACTAGCTATTTAAAATGATTACATAAAACGTCAGCGGTTCCTTCCTGCAACATCAGTCCTCGCACTTTTTTGAAATGCGTGCAAGTGGTACGACTCTAGGCATGCACAGAGACATGTTGGCGAACTCGTTGGATTTGCTGGGCTGCATCACTGACCCCGTGCATCATAACACATTATCAGAAAGTGCTGAGCTGCAGAAATCGCGGAAAACAATTATTTTGTGTTCCTAAACCAACTTACGACAGGAAAGTTCATATTGTCGTTCATTTTCTGAACCGCTTAATCCTAATTAGGGTCACGAGGAGGCTGGCGCCTATCTCAGTTGACTCTGGGCGAGGGCAGAGTACACCCTGGGCAGCTCGCCAGGCCATCGCAGGGCGACAGGAAAGTTGAGTTGAAAAACATTAGCTGCATAAAACATTTTGGATTTACCGTCTCGCTCATCTCTGGCAGCGTTCTCATCCTCAGAGTCACACTAGAATGTGACGTCTCACTGTCTCGACAAACCTCCTCCCTCTCTGGTTGAAATAGGTCACCATTTACACCCATTTCCTCCAAATTGGCGCCATAGTTGCTTCTTGAACATGTTTTTTATCACCTAAAATGTTGCTCGCTGAATAGATCTGCTTGTTTACTTGCACTGGACAACCCCACCCAACGTGTTGATGTCACTTCCAGGAAAAAACGACTACTAACCATTTGTTCAGCCCCCGCTAGTAATCCATGGGATGAAATTACCCAGTTTTGTGCTTTTTATGGTCATTTATGTTAAAATAAGCATCTGCATCACTTAAACATATTATACACTCCCGAATTATGCTGAAAGGATGACCAATACTGGTACTCTTTAAAGATGCAGTAGACAGAATTTGTTTAGTTAAGTGAAACCTGGACTCTGCATGCCAAAACAACGGGCCTCCTTCAAGCTGCAGAAATGTGGTTCTGCAAAAGAATGAAGATTCTGTTGACTGATCACAAGACCAACGTATCTGTTTTTGAACGCACTAACACCAAACCAAAAAAAATCATCAATATGATCCATGAGAGACAATGGAAGTTCCTTGGCATCATCCGGAAGGACAAGATAGAAGATCTTTGTCTCACCGGAATCCATCAAGGGAAGAGGAGGGCAGCGGAAAATCTTTCAACTGATCATAGACCTGTGTCACCTAAGGCACGTGCTATTGCACCTGAAGAGAGAAGAGACAGGAATAAGTTGGAAAAGCGCTAAAATAATTTATCAGATATGTCATCTTGCTATCTATAAGAAATCTAGTCATTGTTTTTGACACACAGATCTGTTGGGCAGCTCGTTTGTCAAGACTGGTCATTGAGATCACATGACATGAGGCACCTCTGCATCTGTTAGGATTTAAAGCTCTAGAGGAATGTCTCGTGTTGTGGAGGGTGTGTGTGTTTGTGCGTGTGCACGGACATCAGTGGGGTGTGTGGGGAGTGTATTGCGTGTCTGGCCTTGTCTGCTCAGCTGGTGCTGTGTGTATGTGCAAGTGAGAGTGTGTGTGTGCAGGCGAAGTCTGTGGTCAGCACTTAGCACTGAGCTGAGACAAAGGCCTAGTTGTGTGACTGTCAGCCTCTGAGCAACTGGTGCATCTGTCGTGTGGGGACAGGTGGCAGGATTGAAATGCTTGTGCAGTCGACAAGTTGCGATTCCACAATTATTTCAATCCATCGCACAGTGGAAAGAGGATCGCTTATTTTCTAAAGCTTAGAAAAACTCATTGAGATAAAGTTGATCTTTTTTTTGTATTTTTCTGATTATTTATTTATTTATTATTGTCTTGTACTTTTCGGGTGTAAAGTTACTCTCTATTACTCAGCATTCCCTCTTTCTGGTGCATTTTCTATGCTGCTTAATCCTAATTAGGCTCGCGAGGAGGCTGGTGCCCATCTCAGCCGATTCTGGGCGAACACCCTGTACAGCTCACCAGACCATCGCAGGGCCAACAAACATACAACCACACCTAGGGGCAGTTTGGAACAGCCAATCAGCCTACTATGCACGTTTTTGGACTGTAGGAGGAAACCGGCGTACCAGAAGGAAACCCATACAAGCACGGGGAGAAGGCAGTGGTGGCTTAGTGGTTAAGGCGATGGGATACTATTCCGAAGGTCAGCGGTTCAATCCCCACTATCACCACTGTTGGGTCTTTGAGCAAGGCCCTTAACCCTCAATTGCTCAGTTGTATAAAAATGATAATTGTAAGTTGCTCCGGATAAGAGGGTCTGGTAAATGTAAGATGCAAACTCCACACAGAAACTTCCCGAGCCCGGGAATCAAACCCGGGACCTTCTTGCTGTGAGGTGAACGTGCTAGCCACCGTGCCGCCCCGTTTCACATTTTAATTTGGTCGATGTTACTACGCCGAGCTCAGTGCAGAACTATAATAAAGGCACTAATATTAAATTGCAATCACAGCCCTCAGTTTCAGTTTAAATTGCAATCGCAGCCTCAGTTTAATGCCACATTTTTTTCAATTTACACTCCAGTTATCTGCTAAGATTACATTGTACTGTACAACAACATTAGCGGCAAGATGCCGTCGTGGTTAGCACGTCTGCCTCACAGCAATAAGGTCCTGGGTTTCCATCCCAGGCTCGGCGAGGGCGTTTCTATGTGGAGTTTGCATGTTCTCCCTCTGTGGGTTTCCTCTGGGTACTCCAGTTTCCTCCTACAGTCCAAAGACATGCACAGTAGGCTAATTGGCTAATACGTGTGAGTGTGCATGGTTGCGTGTGTGTGTTGGCCCTGTGATGGACTGGCGAGTTCTTCAGGGTGTATCCTGCCTTCTCTCAGAGTTGGCTGAGATGGGATCCACCCTTCCAGTGACCCTAAGAGGATCAAGCAGTAAATGAGTGAGTGAGTATAGCATCATCGCATTTGGTTATTTTTGTTTAATTCAGGCCTGTGTGAAGCGCGAAGCGATTGCCTGAATAATATCAAAGTCACTGATTCATTTGTAAATTTCTTCCACAGTGAAGGGATTTTGCAGCATGACGCATTGAACTGAAGCTTTTTGAGGTTGGGATGCCAGCTGTTGTCTTTCTTCAAACTTTCGACCACAAGCAAGTGTGTAAAGGGATACGTTTGGTCCTGCCCTGAAGGAAAAACACTGCCTGCTGCTTGCTGTCAAGCCAGTGTAGATGTTTGACCCATGGCCCATAAAGACCAACAGCGTTAATACCTTCCCAATGCCAACACATTCTCAGCATTAATCTTTTTATCCAAATACCTAACGTTATTTGTTGAGCAATAAATTAATTTGTTGTAGTAAAAATTTGCAAAATACATAAAAAAAAATCCCAACAGAAGTGAAAGGAAGTTATTTTAATAGTTCTTCCGACTGGATGGCACGGTAGCGCAGTGGTCAGCACGTCCGCCTCACAGCAAGAAGGTCCTGGGTTCGAGCGTTTCTGTGTGGAGTTTATATGTTCTCCCTGTGCCTGCGTGGGTTTCCTCTGGGTACTCTGGTTTCATCCGACAATCCAAAAACATGCACAGTAGGCTGATTGTCTGTTCCAAATTGCTCCTAGGTGTGAGAGTGAGTGTGAATGGTTGTATGTGTGTTGCCACAGGGTGTACCCCGCCTTCACCCAGAGTCGGCAGAGATAGGTGCCGGCCTCGCCGTGACCCTGGTTAGGATTAAGCCGCTTAGAAAATGAATGAATGAGTTCTTCAGGCTGCCTTTTTGGCAGAAGCCTTATAAGTGCCATCATGAAAGGTTTTCAAGTGTCCTGAGAGCTGATGAGCAAATTGAATATTTTACCTTTTTTTTTTCTTTTTTCTTTTTTCTGTTTAATTCCATCATAGCGTAAACAAACACTTGGGAGATGCAGCTGGTGGTACTCAAATTAGCCTACTTAAAATATGAAGTTCTCACCACCATTAATCAAAGGATTTGTTGTATGTGAAACATCCAGTTAAAAGACCTTTCATTCATTCAGCTTCATTCACTGCTGTGTGCTGGTTGTGGTGGACGAGGTGCCCATCCTAGGACCACTGGGTGCAAGATAGGAGAATTCACTCCAGAATAGAGGCGAGGCCAGGGCACACTGCATCCACATTCATTCATTCATTCATTCACTGAATTGCTTAATCCTAATAGGTCCAGGTGGAGGCTGGAGCCTATCTCTGCCGACATTGGACGAAGGCGGGTACACCCAGAACAGTTTACCAACCCATCACAGGACCAACACACACACAACCAATCACATTCACACCTAAGGGCAATATGGAACAACCAGTTAGCCTACTGTGCATGTCTTTGGACTGTGGGACGAAACCGGAGTGCCCGGAGGAAGCCCACGCAAGCACAGGGAGAACATGCAAACTCCACACAGAAACGCCCTCGAACCCAGGACCTTTCTTGTTGTGAGGTGGACCTGCTAGCCACTACAGCACTGTGCTGCCCCTGGGATGAAACCAGAGAACCAGGAAGAAATCCACAGACACATAGGAAGAACATGAATAACTCCACACACAAGCATTGTGTAGGAGAAAGGAAGGTTCTAGAAAATATAGAGAGGGTGGTTTCATGGAGAGTTCATGGTGAAATTAAATGTCTTAACCTCACTCCCTCCTTGCACACACACACCAAGTGGCAAAGAGGGATGGGCCAGGACTTGTGGAAAGCCAAAAGGGTCAAAACACAAAGTGAGCCCTTTCTCACATGTATCCATTAGAACAGGAGTAGGGGGTAGTTGGAGCTGTGGCCCCCCTGTGGTGGCTTCAGGCTACAACACCTTACTCTCAGCACTAACTGTGAACAACTCACTCACTCACTCACTCTTTTGTTGGACCGCTTAATCCTACTTGGGTGGCTGGCGTTTACCTCTGCCGACACTGGGCGAAGGCAGGCGGGGTACACCCTGAACAGCTTGCCAGACCATCTTAGTGTAACACACTCAACCATTCACACTCACACCTAGGCGTGATCTGGAACAGCCAATTAGCCTAAGGTGCATGTCTTTGGACTGTGGGATGAAAACCAGAATACTCAGGAGGAACCCATGCAAGCATGGGGAGAACATGCAAACATCACACAGAAGTGTATCCGAGCCCAGGACCTTTTTGCTGTGACGTACTAACCTAAATCCAACTAATCAAACTAAACCCAGTGTAGTTAAAAGATATAACATGCTCTGTCATTTCTTTGTGTCTAATCTGTCTGTCTACAGTTTCATTCATTCATTTTCTGAACCGATTAATCCTAATTAGGGTCGCGGGGAGGCTGGCGCCCATCTCAGCCGACTCTGGGCGAGGGCAGAGTACACCCTGGACAGCTCGCCAGGCCATCGCAGCTGTCTACAGTGTCTAATTCAATACATTTGTATTTCCTCTGCAGATATTTGTACAGCTTTTGAACATTATTTTGCTACACTTGACTGACACACAAGGGACTGGCTGGGGGTCAAGGCGGCGTGCTGTGTATGTTTGTTACATTCATTCGTTAATTTATCTTCCAAACCGCTTTATCCTGTTAGGGTTGCTGAGTATCGGTGCAATATACACACAAGGGGTGGCACGATTGAGGCAAGACCATGTAGTGATTAGCATGTCCGCCGCACTAAAAGTAGGTCCTGGGTTTGAGTCCCAGGCTTGGCTCGGGCGTTTCTGTGGGGAGTTTGCATCTTCTCCCTGTGCTTCCAAGGGTTTCCTTGAAGTAATCCAGTTTTCTGGACTGGCGAGCTGTTCAGGGTGTAACCCGCACTTCGCCCAGTGTTAGCTGTCCTGTTCTATCATACGTCATACATCATGTGCTTTCTCGTCATTCTTGCGTCTGTCCTCGAACTGCCGTTTTATATTTTACTGCCTGTACTGTCAGTCGTTTCTTTTTTGTAGGTATTTGTGCAGGCTCGGAGCACTGTCTGAAACAAGAGGGTTGCTTTCCAGTCCCTCAGCTAGAGATACCGAAGTGCTTCCTCGGGTCTGGATCTAAGCAGCGAGGTTTTGTAAAATGCCATTTACAGATTTGATCAAAGAAGAAGAAGAGATCAAAGAAATCGCATGTCTCTCGGATGGCTTCGCTACTAGGGCAGAGGACGAGATTAAGTTAATATGCATAGCAGTGAATATACAGTGCCTCTGGATTTATTTAATTTATTTATTTATTTTTTGACCATCGCACACCTTGCACAGCTCCTCTCAAAAGTGACTGTGTCCAAAATTGCTCACTCATTCCCTACTCCCTATTCACTATGTGCTGAATTAAATGTAGGGGTCTAGCCCTGCGATGGCCTGGCGAACTGTCCAGGGTGTATCCCGCCCTCGCCCAGAGTCGGCTGAGATGGGCGCCAGCCTCCCCGCGACCTTAAAATCCCAAATGAATGAATGAATGAATGAATGTAGGGGTCTATATATTATATATTATATCTATATAATAAGCTCAGTGGTGTTAGAACTACTCCTCGGTGCTGTTGTGAGTTGGTGGTTTGCTTGCTGCCTTTTATTGAATTAAATTTGAGGCTTTGGATCGATTCCTTTCACTTCAATGTCACTTTAAGTTTCCTGTTTTCTGTCCTACTTCATTTTTGCTTTCTCCTTAAGAACTTTCTCTAAGTGGACTTGGATGTCCGGTTGGAATGGGTTTGACAAAGGGAATTAAGAATTTTTTTTTTTTTTTTTTTTTTTTTTTTTTTTTAAGTTAAACGCAAAATTATTTACATTTATAGGACAGGTTAACGTTTCCCCGCTGCGCTCCCTCCTCCTGTCGGTCAGGCATTTTTTTCCAACAACCCAAGCGCAAAGTATGATGGTAATGCATTATGGGATACATTGAGTGCACTGTGTAGTTTTCACTATACACTCAGACACCACTACAAAATGGCGGAACGTGCTCTATAGTGCACTATATAGTGAATAGTGAGTGATTTCAGACACAGGGCGAAACACTAGCATAGGACACATTAAAGTGTCTTATTCCATGTTTCTCCATCTGCTTCTCTATGGAGTCAGCGATGGAGATTACATCAAATGCTTCAAGCTCGGGCGATCCCCCAGAATCGAATGTATCACACACAAAAGCAGGCTACTCCAAATGATGATGCTCTGCTTTAGCCACTATCACAGAGTACACTAGTATTAGTACCAACATGCGCTATATATATCGAAGCAATACTCGTTTGCACGTCCGCCTCACAGCAAGAAGGTCCAGAGTTTGAATCCTGGGTTTGGGTGTTTCTGTGTGCAGTTTGCCTGTTCTTCCCGTGCTTGTGTGGGTTTCCTCTGGGTACTCCGGTTTCCTCCGTCAGTCCAAAGACATGCACATTAAGCGAACGACTGTTGCCAATCGCCCCTAGGTGTGAGAGTGAATGGTTGTGAATGTGTTTGCCCTGTAATGGTTTGACAAGCTGTTCAGGGTGTACCCCGCCTTCGCCCAGTGCTGTCTTGGTGGGATTGAGTGAGTCCAGCTTCCCTGTAGTGTATTGACCCTTTTGGCCTCCCACACAGAGAGCGCGCCTAAGCCTGAGATACAGAACAGGGAGAAAGTGCAAGTCGTGCCCTGGATTAAAAGGACTTGTCTGATGTACACACACCTGTTTGGAGGAAGGAAAACATTACACCCTCTCTCAGCCAGCCATTCTCAGGACTCTCTGTATCCTACTCAGCTCAGAGATCCACTGCTTGGGTAACACACACTGCAATCAGGATAAAAATGAAGAGTTTTGGTTTCCTGCCAGTGCTGGTACCTCTCTTAATACACAGTAAGTAGCCTGACTTTTCATCCATCTGCTCTTCTTAAGGCTCTGACAATGCAATTAACATGTAGGCTACTTAGGAAGTGGATGGTGTTGTAGCCTGGACAGAAAATAAAAACACATTCTATTTAACTAATTTTATTTAACTACATTTAAAAAAAGTTTTTAATGATATGCATTTCATGTATATATATATATATATATGTGTGTGTGTGTATGTGTATGTATAAAAATGTGTGTGTGTATGTGTATATATATGTGTGTGTGTGTGTATATGTATACATGTGTGTGTGTGTGTGTGTGTGTT
>JBCNYH010000009.1:19406930-19421610 GCA_039654325.1 Tandanus tandanus
AAAAAAGATTGGAATGTGTCCATGATCCCCCATCACAAAGAAATCGTTAGATTGTGCTACAATGCACACTACTTGTCGCAGTTCTTCACAGAAAGCCATGGGTGAAAACACCACCGTGACCTAAGAGTTACTCTCGAAAAAAGCTAACATCGGTAACATGGAACTGGTTTGGATTTTCCCCGGCCGACATCGCGCAAACCACAGTGATTTGCAAAGTTGGAACAGAGAAGGTTCTTGTGTTGGATGGCATCACGTTTAACCTTTTAAACCGCTTAAAGAGACAGCATCTCAAACACTCTGCTGAAACTCAGAGAAAAGCAGTGAGGAGATAAGATGCAAAGCAGCTAGCAGAGGCTAACGTCACAGACAGACCAAAAACACAGCCATTTGAGAGAGGCACTCCATCGGAGAGGACAAGTAATCAATAGAGAGGTAAGAGAAGTTTATTTTTATTCCACTTCATTATTATTAATTGGATGATAATTATATACCGCGTTCTACCTCAAAAAACAAAGTCAAGCAAATAGACTGAATAGGCTAAGTGGTATGCTGTTACGTAACAAGCGTGCACACTTTAACTGAGTGTTTTGAATCCAGTGTTAATTGTCTGAGTTATGCAAAAGATAGCACACAAAACATTACAATCGCTTCAAAAAGGTGCTCTTATTTCTTTTTCTTTTAATGCTATTTTTTTAAATGGGTAGACTAGTTTCATTGTTCAGGAAGTCTCAAAATGGTATTTAAAAACTATATGGAAAGAAATTGTGATAAAATCATGATCCTGATCCCACCAAATATAAATAAATAAATAATAAAAATCATTCTAAAAAAAAAAAAAAAAAAGAAGATGAAAAGGAAAAGAAATTGTGATATGATTATTATTTTTTTTTTTGCCATGTCGCCCACCCCTAACCACAGATAACCAAACAAACTGTAAATTATTTACAACCAGAAGCACTTGGGAGAGCTTCTAGCAATAAATAATATCAAAGAATCCTTTAACAAAATTCCAGATCTGGATCATGATCTGGGTCACCACCAAAATCTAATTAAATGCTACGGGCTGCACTGCACACCTCCAAAAATGGAAATTTTTAAAAATGTATTTTTCATTTGTTCAGTTTTTTTCTCCCCTTGTTTTAGTTGTATCCATTTCCCACCTATCAAGTGTTGCCTCCCTATCACATACAACCACCACCGCACAGACAGCGCTTAAGCATGAACATGCCCTCTTCGTGACATGCGATCCTGCCATCCGCCTCTTTACGAACTGTTGTGCATGCGCATTTTGGAGGCGATATCCGCCCCTTTTGTACGAATGAGCTCACAGACACCCATGGATTGGCTGGTTTTCGCTGTAAGTGACGGAAGCGTATGCCATCCCTCCCTCCCGTGAGAGCTCAGCCAATTAGCTCCCATGGACTCCCGGTCGTGGACGGCTGCAGCATCAACCTGGATTCAAACTTGCGATCTCCAGGTTGTGATAACAAATCATTTAGAATTTTTTGTATAAAGTCTGTTGCGTTAAAAAGCATGACATCACATTTAAAAAATGTACCTGGGCGAGTAGGAAGCCCTCTGTCGGGGAAAGGACGAACATCAACTGGCTCAACTGCAGAGAGATAAAAGAGTTCAGTGTGATGGTAGATGGTCTTTATTAACTAAAAGCTGTGTCCACCTGACTAGCAATAGCAAACGCATTCAGCTGCTTTGTGCATGTCGCAGTCTTGCCTTTTTCTTCTTGGTTTCTTCCCTTCATTTATTACAACTGATCAGTAACATTAAGAATTGTTGTGTAGGTTGTGTGCATGTTTGTGTTTACCATGGTTCTGAGTGTTGGGCTGGTTGAAGCTTTCAGGGTGAATGAAGCCCAGATGCTCGGAGTCCTCAGAGGGCAGTAGTTCGAGTGGGGCAGTACTGTCGGGCATCAGTGCGTCGTTGCCGTAGCTCACTCTCACGTCGCTCTGCAGTGATGCTAGCTGTGCTGACATCTCCTGTTGCTCATGTAGTAACAGTTCTAATAAAAAGGAGGGTAAAAAAAGATGAACACTGTGTAACCTTCATGGCTCGTTGATGACTAAAGATTTTATTGAGACAAAATCAAATTAATGACAATATGACCTTTAAAAAGAACCATGAAGTCACAGGTCCAGATTTCATTCACTATTATGCATCTATATATATTCCATTCAGCGCTTTACTATAATGATTATTCTTCCATTTAATGGTTTATTAAATTACCCATCATTTGAACATTACATTAACTTAATATTTATTCCTACTGAGCCATCAGTCATCAGTTGACAACATTTAAAGGTCCGAAGTGGAGGGAAAGATATATAGGAAAAATAAAACAAACCACATCAAATCATGGCATCTAAAAATGGGATTTCACAAAAAGAACTGGGCTTTAAAAGGGATAAAAGAGAATACGTGGGAAGGTATAGTGAAAACATCATGGAAAGGAAAAACAAATATGAATTTAAGGACGTGATTAGAGGTGAAGTGACATGAGGATCAGTGGGGCTGCTGCTCTAATTAGAGGTGCTTCAATCACAGACTTGCTGATGCTTGTTAAAACACAAGAGTGGAGGCAGTGGGGAAGACAGACATGGTGATGGGCAGAGAGAATGAGTAAAAGAGAAATAGGCTGTGACTGAATCAGGGCCTCACAGATGGTCAAATGACGCACAGGGCACAAATACACTGTACACGTAGGAGGGCAAAAGGACATGTGGAGGACACAATCACGCACGAATGATGGAACACTTCTACTACAGCGCCAATGAAATCTCAAATCTGATTGGTTAAATTGGTTTAGATTTATTTTCTATAACACCACAGCTCCGTCAGTTCAACCTACTGTGGAAAGAAAGGGGGAAACCCCCCCCCAAAAAAAACAGCCCCATAGGCATGGAACATGACTTTGATGGTTGTCCCATGATCGTCCCTGAGTCAAGGCTCATGCAGAATTGAAAAAAAAAAATTTATTAAGAAAAGATATCGTACTTAGGAAGGCACACAAACTTTCGCCAACCACAACAACCCTAAACATGAATTGGAACACGGAACATGAACTCATTAAACGGATAATTAAACTAACAAGACATAAATTAATGCAGAAAGCAGTGAGTGAAAGGCAGTGAAAAGAAAACCCTGCGTTAACCTTTCCTGCTCTCGCTTCACAGCATAGTCAGGAAACACAAGGAATATTTATTCATTTATTTCCTCCAGGGGTAAAGTGGATTCAGTCCTTAAAGGAACCGCGCCACTCTTATAACACCAGCCTTAGACACATATCCATAAAGATCTCAGGAGCTCTGCTTTAAGAACATGCCTTAATCGATATGTAGGAGCCGGTGGTGTAGTGATTAGGGTGATAGGCTTATGATCAAGAGGTTGTGGGTTCGAATCCCCGTTAGACCACCACCGTGTCAAGACCACTGTGCAAGGTCTTAACCACAAATGTGCCTCTGTCCACCCAGCAGTAATAATGGGTACCATTAAAAAAATACTGAGAAGGTAACCTGTGATGGACCAGCATCACATCCAACCAGGAGGTTTTGAACTCCTAGTCACTTCATGCTACAGAAACTGGGGATATGCACCGGCCTGATGATCCAGAAGGTTTGGGTGTAAAAAGCCCAACAGACTTCCCTATATTAGTTTTATATTAAAGCACATGTCATTTCTATAGTAACAGCTAATACAAACATGTATCATCAAATGTTCCGTATAATTTAAGTTAAAAACAAACAAACAAAAAAACCAAACAACAACTGGATAATCATTGCTACAGTGAAAATGTCTGGAAAGATATTTACGTAATATTTAACATTGGGTCAGATCTCCAAGTTTTTGCAGAACACACTACTTTCCTGTTTCTCTGGTGATGGAATAAGGGTGCTTTTTCATAAGTCACTTTACTTTTTTGTGGAACTATTTTATATACATACACTGCCCAGCCAAAAAAGTCACACACTGTAATATTTTCATGAATTCCATTTACGCCTGATCACAGCATGTAATCTCCATGGCATTGTTACTCCAGTTGATCCGGTCGAGGCTCAGCAACATTAATGTGGCAATAAAATGAAGTCAGCTGATGAACTGAATGTACCGAATGAGCAGGTTACCACATCAATGCACTTTTTCTTCCCTGATGGCACGGATATAAAATGGGGGACCCAAATAATGAGCGAGTGGTTCCGGGAGCATGAGGAATCATTTTCACATATGTATTGGCACCCCAGAGTCCTGACCTTAACCCTATCGAAAGTTTTCGGGATGTGCCGGAGAAGACTTTATGGAGTGGTTCAGATGACTAAACCCTAATTAACTGCAAAATAATCCATCGTGATGCAGAAAGAGGAACGCCACTTCATGTGGGCCACATCACACCACACCATCCTAGATTATTTTACTAAAATATCACTGTATTACTTTTCCCCCCCGACAATGCATACACTGGGGCCTGCTCTTAAAGGAAAATAATCAAACATGGAAAGTATGTGCCAGTAAAGTGTTAAAAAAAACGTGTGCATGCAAAGGGGGGGGTCGGGGGGGGGAAGAAACACTCACCAACTTGGTCCTGGATATCCTCCAACACTCCTGGAACTTTGTACAGAAGCGCCAGAGACTGGTTCATCCTCTCCTCAATTACACGCAAGTGGGTCAACACCTGAGAACAAAAAAGCCAGAGGTCCTGACGTCTGGAACTTTGATCCCTTTATCCCCTTACGCGGATTTGAGTCTTACAAAAGATGCATTCTCTTGCAGAAACAAATCTATTCATATGAACCTTGCTGGATATTTTCCCCCTCAGTATTGGATTTCACCTTTGAAAACAGAGCCCGATTCAGTCTGCTATTAACTGTTAGGTGAACTGCTCACAGGCTTCCTAGATACCCAGGGGCTGACTGAAGAACGAGGATAACTGCTTTTTTATTACCAGTTTTCATCAATCAACATCAAAAATCAACATTTTTATCTGTTACCTACTGTATTTATAAGTGGTCACTGCACCACAACAAAAAACAAATTAGTACTAACAAGGCTACGCAACATAGTTATTCCCAAGCTGCAATTCACCAACTGACAGTTGTGATATTGCTCATAACATTTTAACAACCACAGCAAAGCAGTCAAACTTAAAAACTGACAGTAAGAGGCTATTCCTCCTCCACCCATGGCGAGTATTACTTAGCCTTTTGTCTCCGTTTTTAAGTCGTAGGGGTGTAATGTTAAGCAAGTTGGTCATTATTTGATTCAAACCCTCCAATATACTTTATTATCAAATATAAGACAAGTTGATTACAAGCAATTTTATTAAGGAATCATATTGGATGGTATAGGCTAACAGGACATAATGACTGGTGGAGCAAACACACGCGTTCACTGACCTTTTGCGTGGCACCAACTGGCATATATAATAATTATTACCTGGATGAAGTGTTTACGATAATACTACTAACAACATGACTTCTGTCATGACATTAGTTACTCTGTCATTTGTGGAGAAATTCGAATTTAAAAACGTATCTTTTTAGAGTCTTCGAACACACACGTGCTTTGTCTAACTTAAAGACAAAGTTGAACTTCTAATTATCTATTTATCTAACCTATCCTGTCTATGTAAATATAATGACTATCGCAATATTATTTTACTTTAGTACAATTATCTTAAGCTCTCAAATGTCTAGGAATAATAAGATGAACAATATATAGCACAAGCGAAAGGTAATAACTTACTAGGACCAAATGCACGCTCAAGGACTGCGGACAGACAAAACACAGGCACACAATTTCCTGCTGGACGAAAATCGGCGCATCACAGTACCTTCCGCGTGGCTCATGCATGGAAGGTGCAACTAGTCGTGCAATTATCACAGATTTTTTTTCCCCCCAAATTTTACCACTTCATCCTACATTATGCTGTTATTAATATTCAACCCTTAACAACAAACCTAAGACTTTTTCATGATATGTGCATTAGAATTGCAAAAAAAAAAAACCCCATATTAACAATGCATGGATGGAAAAGATTCTAGATATAACAATTATTCGCCAAAAGCAAGGTGGTATTTGCTAAATGTTTGGCGTCATCAAGCAAGCCAGAGGCATAAAAGACTTTCAGTAAATACTACACAGGAACATGAAAAAGCAAAGTTAAATAAGAACGTTATGGTCTATTTTGAGTGATTGGAGCGTTATCTTGAGTTTGAGGGGTGGATAATAAGCAATTATTGAACAAGGTCAGTATGATATGGATAATTATTCAGATAGAGAGTGTTTTATTTGACGAGGCTGAAGGTCGAGCGGATAACAGCAGGATTTGAGATTTGAATAATTCTCAATATCATATAATGCTGAATTCTATAATTGTTTTATTATTAATTTAAAATATTTTCAATGCATCCTCTGTCAGTGATGGATAAGTCAGCTTGTAGAAGAGTACCAAGAATAAACTGATGGCTTTCAACCAAACGTTCTTTCATGAATTTGCTGAACTGCTTAATCTTATTAGGGCTGTGGGGAGGCTGGAGCCTATCTCAGTTTACTCTGGGCGAAGACGGGGTACACCCTCATCAAACCATCAGCCAAGGCAACACACACACCAAAGCGCAGTTTGGACTACTGTGGATGTCTTTGGACTGTGGGATGAAACTGGAGTACCCGGAGAAAACCCAAGCAAGCATGGGGAGGACATGCAAACTCCACAAACAAAACGCCCTTGCTGAGCCGGGGGTTCGAGCCCAAGACCTTCTTGCTGTGAGGCGAACACGCCAACCACTACCACACCGTGCTGCCCTTTCCACCAATCGAAAAAAAACATTTCCGATGAATAATAATGACTATTACCTCAAGATAACAAACCAATCAGATTGCGCCACTCCCCTGTAGTGTATACCAAAATAGAATACGGAATCATAGATGCTGTCCTTTCTCTAGCCCATAATCTTTTTTACCAAAAAAATTTGTTTTATGTATTGGTGAGAATGAGGTCCGGTTATGTACCTGAGGACGAATCTGAGCGGCTTTCTTGGGGTCCACAACACGTACATGCTCAAAGTGTTTGAGGGTGTGCTGCCTGTCCTTCTGCTCAGCACGAACATACTTCTTCAACAGACTGAACACGTGACGAGGCTAAAAAAAGAATGAATGAATGAGAGAGAGAGAGAGAGAGAGAGAGAGAGAGAGAGAACAAAGGGTCATTCTTCTTGGATGAAATGTCAACCGATGTTCAACCCGTCACTGCCTTTGGGATTAGCACTGAGAGCTGTAAGGGATAAGAGAAGCCATATGGCAAGAGTTCTTGAGGGCAATATGTTTAATGATGTTGATGTGTTGAACGATGTCATGATTCTGATTTTTTGTGATTTATTAGACAAACAGCAACAGAAAGACAGACAATAGCCAAAAGCTGTTCAAATGTACACTGCCCGAAAAAAGAATTACGCGCACTGTGTTTATGGAGTGAATTTATCCTTGATCACAGCATGTAATCTTCATGGCATTGTTGCTCCAGTTGGTCGGGTCGAGGCTCAGCAACATTAACGTGGCAATAAAATGAAGTCAGCTGATGAGCTGAATGTAGTGAATGAGCAGGTTATCACATCAATGGACTTTTTCTTCCCTGATGGCACGGATATAAAACGGGGACTCAAATAATGAGCGAGTGGTTCAGGGAGCACGAGGAATCATTCTCACATATGTATTGGCACCCCAGAGTCCTGGGTTCAGTTTTTCCCTCATCGATTCAAGGCGTCGGTGAGAAATGAACCCGACACTCGATGGATGGTTTGTTGAAACAATGACATGACAATTACGTGCTGTAAACAAGGCTATAGGCAGAACAACAGCATATGTATTAGTGTGTGCGCTGCCTTTTTTTTTTTTTTGGCCGGGCAGTGTATAATAATGTTCTGAACTAAGAGAAGCTTTTTACACGTTCAGGTCTACTTTTAATGCGCTAGCCTGGATTAGGGCACAGACATATTTATAGCCCTGCATACAGAGGCTGAGCAAAACAAGATGCTCACGGACAGTTTTGTTCCAAATAGGTCTTACTATAAAACCAGCACATGCAGTACTGGATTCTTATTAAACCACTTGGTGATTAATGTTTGCTTGTACCACTTGCGTAATATTAATACAGCTTCATCTCATCTCGCTGTGTGTGCACTATTATCACTATCAGAATGCTGCGGCCAGATGGAAGAGGTCGAAATTAATCTAATGCAATTCTTCCTCCCCTCGAGCAAGCCTGGAGGGAGGAGGAGAAGAACAGAGAATGAAAGAGTGCTAAGGAAGAGAGGTGTCAGAAAAGCGCTGGAGCAGAAAAACAGTAAATGGATGGAGGGAGAGAGGAACAGTGTCATATGGAGGGCACAGATGGTCAGAGGGTTTACTACAGGGAGTATGTGAAAATGGGCGCATTTAATTTTGTGCATGTAATCTGCTTAGTTGTGCATTATTTAGTTTGCATTCGTTTAAGTCCCTTGCCACACAAAGGACCAAGAGGCAAGTGCTAAACGTCGCCAAAGTGAAATGCGAGACATTGGGTGTGTCCGTGCACGCGTGTACCCGTGGCTGGTCTGCCTGCAGGGCACTCAGATAATTCTCCAGTGCAAGGCGTCGGCGGTCGTTCAGAAGGGCCTCCACACGAGCCATATGAGTTTCCACTAACTGCTGCCTCTCGCTGGCGGCCTCCTTCTCCAAAGCCTCCACCTTCTCCTGGAAATGCTGCATAGAAACAGGAGAACAGTTGGAAAAAAGGAGAGAGGGGTTTTAAAAAGGGATCAAGGAGAAAGAAAGAAGGAAAAAAAAGACGAGAAAAGAAGGAATGGAGAACATAAAGCGAGACAGAAAGCAACTACTGAAATCGGATCCCCAGAGCCAACAGTTGTGTTACACATGGTCCTGGTTGTATTTAGTGGAAATTTCCATGTGATGAAAGCTCTGATGGGTGGAACTCACCTGGATGACTGCCTTCTTGTCGGCACGTGGCAGAGTCTTAGACTGACGCTCAGCCTCCTCCCACTCTCTCATCACCTACACAACAAGCTCAATTTTAGTGTCTGTATTTGTTTTTCAAATGGTTTCCAATGCATCCTATTCAGACAGCTTCATGGAGGAAAAAAAGGCCTTAAAGGGGCATCTGACACCGTACCACACCCTACTCATTCACTTTGTTGACTACCTGTGAACACTCATTCAAATCCGAGGCAATTCCGAGTCACCAGTCCACCCACAGACATGACTTTTGGATGCTCATGGACATGGGGAGACATGTCAGGCTCCATACAGACAGGCCCCGGAGCTGTGAGGCAGCAGCACTTTTCTGCTCCACCCTATCTTTTTTATCTTCACACACTGATATTTGCATTTGACTTTCCCCTTTCATTTGTTTGATCAGTTGCTCAACAGCTGCCCAGAAAAATCCCTGTACGAGAAATCTTACTGATGATTTTCCCACTTGAGTACTTACTGGCTACTTTGAGCGCATAAACATGTTCACAGTGTGAAGTAGGTGAATACACAGTGCACTATTTGTACTAATAAGTAGAAAAGTGAGTGTAAACGGTTGAGGTCTTGGCCATGTACAGAAGTTTCAGGGCTTTGTGCCTTGAAAAATAGCAGCTGAAGACACAGGGGACACACAAGTGTGGAAAAATAAAATATTACAACAGCTTTTTCAGCTGTAATGACTTGGAGTGCTTGATTTGAGACAACTCTACCCTAGCGGACTACCCTGAGGCACAGCAAAGTAGAACTCGTTGTTAGTAATGTGGATGCCTTCAATGTCAAGTGGTCCAATCTTTCTTATCTGAGCCATCTGTATGCCTCAAATACCCTTAGGCAAGGAGGTAGTACTTTAAGCAAGCAATTGCAGAAAAATCTAACATACATTTAACCCTGGTGTGACCTTTCTTTTTTTTTTTTTTTTTTACATATATATTTTTATTCTGATATACTGTATTAATCCTGCAAGAGAAATTTAGCTTCTGCATTTAACCTATCCAAAGTAAGAATGGACACACACACAGAGCAGTTGGCTGTCACACATTGAGATGCCCAGAGAGCAGTTGGGGGTTAGGTGCCTTGCTCAAGGGCACTTCAGCCATGAAGGTGGAGGAAGGAAAGGTGCTGCTCACTCCCATCACACATTTTTTCTGCAGGTTTGGGAATCGAACCAGTGACCTTCTGATCTCAAACTCGCTTGTCAACATTAGGCCACGGCTGCCCCAAATTTGAACCTCCTAGGTCTATTTTCAAAATCTAATGAATTCATCTGAATGTTCTACAGTTTTTTTAAATAAAATAACCATTGTAGTTTTATAAAACAAATCGTAAATTTCATACATATAGTATGAAATGAATAAAGTCTATAAACAGTTGACAAACAACAATAAAAAAAACCCCCATTCTTATAATATATGGAATTAAAAGTGAAACTTTACATGTAGTACATTTCTTAAGATGAAATACATCCATGTAAAATATAGTGATATATACACAGTACTGTGTAAAAGTCTCAGGCACACGCAAAAAAATACTGTAGCGCAAAGATGCCTTTTATTTACATATAAATAATTAATGTTTCTTCAATTAAATATCCATAAAGTACAGTAAGCACTGATGTAGAGAAAAATCGGGGTATCAGGCAACACTGGGGGTGCTGTGTGGTTTGACTTGCCGGTCTGAAATGTCATATTTGGTCCTCCATAAATCTTATGCAAATTGCTGGACTTCCCTATTAATTATTGATCATTAACAGCATCAACATGAGTACAGAAACTGTAATAGCTTTGGAATGAGTGATCATATTTCCTTTATTTAAAGACATCTGTAACCCTGAAATAGAGAACTGTCCAATGAAGTCATCTCTAATGAAATATATATTTAATTTGTTAATGATTATACCTATAGAAGAGCAACTGTATGATTTACTGCACCATTTAATTATAGGATGACTACTGTATGAGGAGTTTATTCACTGAATTGAGTGCAAGATTATTTTATTACTCCATTCCACACTGTAGGAGTATTGACCGGCTGACCTCGAACACGGAACATTGGAATAAAATGTCGGACATTGAAAAGAAACAAAAATGTCCGTCCTAGGCGATAGTAGGCGTTGAGTTCAGACTCTTCAGGTCAGCTTGCCATATGTCATGAGGGACCAATCAGAACAAGGTCTAGTAGAGAAATGAGGTCATGATAGACCAATCAGAGTGGAATGGGCACCATATAAGCCAATGCAAGCTGGTATGATTGTATGCTTTGCTTTTTTTCCCCTAAAGGCTAAATAAACACCCGAAAAATTAATCTGGATCTCTTGCATCGTGAACTGGACAGTTTTCACCACAACAACAGTAACACACTAGAACTGTGAGTAAACTCACTACAGAATACCAACCGCCTGCAACATGATCTAACTGTAGAATAATTATTATATTATAATTTTGTGCAGGAAAAATAATGTTTGTAAATCTAAAATGTTTTGTACTGACTCGCTAATATACCAGTCATAAAATAAAATTTTATAGCAAAGTTTATAATAAAAACAAAATAGGTTGCCTCATATTATGGTACACTAGTGTATATCTCACCATATATTATGAGATGATTATAATAATGGTGTTAATTATTATTACATATGAAATATGGTTTAAATACAATCTGCACATAAAGCCAGTTCTTATCTACTGTACGCACACATCTGTATTTCCAGCTGTAAATCCATTCCCAACCCATGAATCATGACCAAATTTTGGTTCTAGGCATCTTTGATACAGGCTAGCACTTTTCAGCAATGGAACTTCTTCACAGCAGTAAATACTTTATAAATGAACAAATTAAATGGGTTTTGAAAGGAAATAAAATGGTATTAAGGACTGCAGCCATCGCTGTTATCTTTCTCTCTCACCTGAGACATTCTCTCACGATGTTTGGCTTCCAGGCTCTCCTTGGCTTTCTGGAAATGTGCATGCTCATTCTCATCTGCTGGCGTCTCCAGGTAGCGATCTACTGCATCTGGAGAGCTTGGAGAGGTGGTAGGCACTACAGATGGACAGAAAGAGGGGAGACATGGAAGAATTGGACAGATAGAGTGAAGGGGAAACAATGAAGTGAAAAATAAGGTGATTGGTTAAAAATATATAAGCAGACAGCTTGTAGCCAGCAGCGACAAGAAATCACACGTCAAGAAATCATATTAGTCATTGAAAGATATTAGTCATTGAAAGAGACAGGTTAAGAAGAGGAAACAGGAACATTAGTCTAAAAAAAAAAAGAAAAAAACCCAAAACAACGAGAGACCCACCACATTGAAAAGCAAAACAGTAAAGCGAAATGAATGAATGCTGAAGTGACAACAAAGTAATCAGTGTTTTGTGTGCTATATGATTCATATCTCAATAGATCAATGCAAAACACTGCACCTCTGCTGATATCCTGCATGGAACCTGCTGTTTTTTTTAACTGTGCATTGTTATCATGCCTATTAACTAACAGAAAACAGTAACTTTTCACACCAAGAGAAGAATATTTTAAATATTATGCTCCAAAGGCGAAGTGGATGTCATTAAATATTCCCCAAGATGCAATGTTGAAGGAAATGTTAATTTTAACATGTCTGAAGTGCATAGTTGTTTTAGTATATACTAAATGGGGACTTAAGCAAAAGCAAAAAATAAAAAAATAACTCACTAGAACAACATTTTTATAGTTTATTTATTCATTTATTTTTAAAATAATGACCAATACAGGCATGCTCCCAGTGTAGGGGCGAGCAGGTGCAGAGCCAAAGAGCTGTGTTACGGTGCTTCTTTAAACTCCGTAGAGTTTTAGTACTTTCCACTATTAGTAGGCTACATAGTACATGGGCAAATGAGAAAACTAGCTCTGTGAAGGTCAGATTTTTATTATAAACTAAAAAATTTTGTATAAACTACAAGAAAATGCTAAAAGTTTGCCTCAAAATGCAATATTTATGTTTTTTTCCCCATTTTAAAGCAAGATAATGATGCTGTCTGCTTGGGTGCCCGTGACAAACTGAGTGTCATTTTGATTCATGGATTATCCACTCGGAAAAATTAGTTATAATCTCGAGATAGTGGAACAAAAAGCCGAAAGAAAAGGTCGCACCATTACTGTGCAGTACAGGATGAGTACAGAAAAAACTCCCCCAATTACATTTGAAATGTGAGGGTTTTTTTTTTTGGTCAACCTGTGTATACTAATAGTGAAATAATTTGTTTAAGCAAAATAAAAATTCATGGAACACAGAAACACCACAAACTGATTGGCTTGTTGTCTTGGGGGAAAAAAAAAAAAATTTGTCGAAGATGAAATGGATATCACTCAGTAGTCCCTGAGAAAGAACACGGCAATATTCACAGAGCCTGAAGCAATAATTGTTTTACTACAGACCACATATAAGAAAAGAAAATTAAAACAAGATTTTCACAATTTACGTTTACATTCATTATTAATTCAACCATTATGCAGATTTTTCGGGTTGGACGATGTCTGTTATTCATTCCAAATATTCTCTTGCTTCTGATTGGTGGAAAGCCAACCGCATATTCCTGGTATTCTTTTCCAAGTCGATTTATCAATCACTGACATTGGGATAAGATAAAAAATTATTATGCGAAACAGTCAATCATGCAGTTATCCTCCTCATAGATAAGTAAAATAGATCTGATACACCCCACGGCAGACTGCAGAAGCATTGGAGCCCTGAACTGTAAACTTCATTTAATTTTGTCAGTATTTATGCTGTTGTAAGCAGAAACATAGAGATAGAGTCTTCAACGGCATAAATATTGACAACATTAAATGAACTTTACAGCACAGGGCCACAGTGCTTTGGACACGATGGAGCTGTCCGCCGTGGGGCGGAGCCTATCTATCTTATGATAGTATTTCTATATTTGCTGATCTTCTGGGATATCTCTATTGTTTACTCCGAATGGTGCCATAAAGGGAAAAAAAAATAATAATAATCCCTGCCCAGTCAGCAGACAACCTTGTTGATAAGAGGTCAATGGGAAATGGCCAGACTGGTTTGAGCTGACAGAATGAGTACAGTAACTATCATCAGCTCTGATTACAGCAGACCCATAAACTTACGGATGTGGTAGAACTGGAGTTTCACAGTATAAAATTTCACATAAAAAAATCTGCAGGAACTGCATGATGCAACCATCCTACATGAACCAGAATCTCAGGTGAATGTTTTCAACACTTCTTTTCTGTTGTTCCGAGAGCAAAGGAAGGCTCTACCTGCCATTAGTACAAAGTTCCAATTATACACTCGGTAAGTGCATTATCCTAGAATTAAAATCATGTGCTGCTAACTTTCCACTGATGAATTCCAATGAGAAGTTGGTTGCTATTGTTTAAACGCATAATACAAAACCTACTAAGTACTTCGGTGGCATGCACGCATATTTCACGGGAATCTTCGATCCATAACGGTTTACAAAGTCAGTTAATCTGTTATGGTTGGTTTATTTTGCTGGCATGATTTGAATTCACACTTTCACTACAGCAGTGTTTTTCAACCTTTTTTGAGGCACGGCACATTTTTCACATTGAACAAATCTTGCGGCACACCACAAACCAAAAATGTTACAAAACGACACTCTGTAGCTTAATACAGTTTGTG
>JBCNYH010000009.1:19421920-19436323 GCA_039654325.1 Tandanus tandanus
TTACTCTGCCAGTCACTAAAGCACAGACACTCGACAATGGCCAACGGTAATTGGATAATTTCCCACGGCACACCTGACGATCTCTCAAGGCACACTATTGAAAGGTTCATCCTATGGTAAATTATGCCTATAACGATAGAACAGCCTCTTCCACGAAAATGATCCACCCCATCCACAGGACAGAGAGCTCACTGAATGATTTGCCGAGGAATCTGATGCAAAGCATATGCTGTTGCCATCACAATCACCGAACCTCAATCCAGTTGAATACTTATAGGAGATTTTGGTCCAGCATGCATGGCAGTGTGCTCCAGCATTATCATAATACAAACTGAGAAAATATCTTATAAAAGAATGGTTCATTTATATAATACAGTTCCGAAAAGGTGTCAAATTTATGCTGAGGAGCCCTGATGTAGTTACAGCACCCAAAAACTTTCCACACCATGAATGTTCCTTTAAAATGTCACCTTCTTGTATGGTAAAACATAACAGTGCTGAAGTGTAACAGTGCAGTGCAAGTCATAATTCATAAAATTATAATTTACATTTAGATACAAAAAAAGGTATAGTCCATCAGAGTTGCTGTTTATAACCTTTACATTACACTTAACCTCTCTCTCCCTCCTTCTCTCCATGTGTATGCTTTTGTTGAGGTACACTTGCTACTTCTCGGTTGTACTGCATATATTGTGAAAATACAGTGTAAACAGGATCTGAATTGATTTGAATTTTCAGCCCAAACACATACAGGAATAATGTGTTTGCGTTTTTTGTTTGATTGTCTGTTTTAAAATATGGTTTGAGGTATTAAAAAAAAAAAAAAAAAAAAAACATTAAAAAAAAAAATAGACGTTATAAAACCAAGTCCATGGAGCATTAAATAGGTCTCATCAAAACAGAATTCGGAAATTGAGAATCATACTGGAAACCAAAAAGTTTGAGACTCACCTTCTCTTAATCAATTCTAACTAAGATTCGAACTTCTGCGAGTTTAAAGTTTGGGCGGGTGATGAGTAACTGATCATAAGTGCGATCATAGAAGCCAAACATGCAAATACACACACTTGTCGTCGAGATTCAGACCGTGTTAGACAAAGAACGTGCCAGGCAGCTTGGTCATCGACTTCACAAGCTGTGCCTGAATGAGTGTGAAATATACAGTGATCAAAGTGCTAGTGTGTTATTCTCAGATCCCTCGGGCGCACACAGTGGGAGGCTGGTTTTGCACATCAGTGAGAAAGCAAGGACAAGGCGGGGGACATATGGTGCGTGGATGCCGCCTCAGCACGAGTGTGTGGGGGGGGTGTATTGAAGGAGCACTTCAGACTCCACACCATGGAAACAGTAAATACCATGAAGAAGTAAACACCATAAAGAAGTAAATACCATGAAGAAGACACTAACAAAGTCAACAGAAGTGTGTGAGCAAGCAGTGGGAGGAGGGTTAGCAAGGCGGACAGTGCGGTTACAGAGAGAGCTTGTCTATACACACTCATGACTTACACACGCCACCGCAGACTGATAGGCAGTATTCCTTCGAGTCAAAGTTATTACGGTTGCCTCCGCAGCCCCCATAGATGAAGGGAGCACAGCGACCCTCCTCCTTCACAAAATACCAGCGAGGCAACATGGCCCTGCATGGCCCAGTCTCTGCATTGGCCCAACACACTTCTGAGAGCGCGCGCACACACACACACACACACACACACACACACACACACACAGTAGCTATCAGTGTTTCAGCTGCTTTAACATTTTTGTTCAATTCTTATCTATTTTGACACGTACTGTATATTCAAATGTACTCGCAACACACATCTCTCCTACACGTTCCATCTCTTACCTCGGACCACTTCTTCGACAGATTCGGTCGTAGTGGTTGTAGTGGTAGTCATGGCAACGTTAGTGGTCTGCTCATCACTACGTTCGTCAATCATCTCGTCATCTTCCTCCTCCTCATCCTCCTCATCCTCCTCCACTTCTCCATCACCGTCTGGGTCATTATCTAGCATTTCTTCTTCGTCATCAATGACACCATAATCCGCAGCCCCTGCAGGCTCTGCATCTGCCCCCTCCCCCTCTGATGGCTCCACCTCCCGAGTCATGCTGCAAGGTGGAATAAAACTGTAGTCATTTTGACTGAGATTTGTGCTTGAGGATTTATTCAGTGCAGGAGCAGAAGGTCTACTGATAACGACGACCAATCATACAAACAAAAAGTCTTCAAAATGAAAAGAAACAATGAGTTATAATACACTAGGGACAACTTGCAAAAAAACCCACTGAAGCCAATATTGAACTGCAGTAACACCGTGCGTATGTGTGGGTCGAGTGTGTGGAAGAACCTGTTATCAGTATAGTCTGTCTCGACTCCTCCCCACCAGACGTCTGAATCGTCGTCCTCTGCTACTGCGTCATCTTTCTCTTGCTCCGTCACCACTGGGCAGCACACAAACTCCACGCCACGGAAACGGTTGATGGCACATGGTAGCAACATCCCATAATCATGTAGGTTCATGGTATGATCGCTGCAAGACTATAGAGAATGACAGAAAAGTTGGTGTGACAGATTCAATACCTCTTTACTTGCTTGCAGCTCATTCTTTTTTTCACTACAGTATGTGGCGGGCAAATGCACACCTTCACTAGCAATACGCTTGGATTTCGGCTATCCTGATTATTCATGGCACTGGTGTAATAAACATAAGTGGCTGATATTGTTTAGACATGCTCAATAATATATATTGCCGTAATTCACCAGAAATCCATTTAGAAGAAGAGATGTCAGCATTTCTAATCTGTGTAAATGAGCACACTGCAAACAGGAACCTGAATTTCCACCTCGGTTGCAGTAGAAGAGGAAGGGCAGCCTGTGGAGAAACCCTTCACAAATTATACAATGTGTTTTTTGAATAAAATTCTTTAAAAAATAATAATAAATAAATAAATAAATAAAATTTTAAAACCCTAAAAAAGTTTCCACAAATGGAAATCAAATTCTTATCTCGATGCCTCTCGCGAAGCAAAAGCGTTTGCAGAGTGTTAAAGTTTGGTTCGATTCTATTCTGACCGAGTGTCAAGTTCCAAGCCACGCTTCCAGATTACACTTTTGAACTGCATTTCCCAGAGTGCACCATGGGATGACCACACCCTTGTTTCCACACACCTGCTTTGAGTTTGTAGAATAACTTGTTTCTGGATAAAAGTCTTACATGCCTTGGCAACCTAGCTTCCCTGTATGAACACAGGCAATATCACTGTATTTATAAAGATTACTAGACTTTCTTATAATAAAACGTGTTTTATATGGTAGCCATGATCGAAGGGCCAAACACAGCTTTTATGCAAAGATTAAACCCCTAAACATCACACGGAATCACAAAGAATATCTGTTTAACCTTTGTAATTTACAAACTTTTCATGAACTGATCACTGCATACATCCAGTTGACCTAAGAAAAAGGTTCGAGAGCCACTTTTCTCCCTGTGTCTTTGTGTGATCCCTGTGTCGTGCTCCTTTTTACCTCTTCTTCTTCTTGTTTTATGTTGATTAGCAACCTGTGCTAAGGAGCTTTAACACTATTTTAACTCGCTTCACAAGCCAAGCTGCTATAAAAACAACAAAAAAACAATTTTTTAACGATTTTGTGATTTAAACAGACCAATACAACACAAGTGGGTGGCATGGTGGTTTAGTGGTTAGCATGTCCACCTCACAGCAAGAAGTTCCTGGGTTCAAAGAGTTTGCATGTTCTCCCTGTGCTTGCATGGGTTGCCTCTGGGTACTCCAGTTTCCTCCCACAGTCCAACATTCACATTAGGCTAATTGGCTGTTCCAAATTGCCCACAGGTGTGAATGGTTGTGTGTGTGTTGGCCCTGTGATGGTCTGGGGAGCTGTTCAGGGTGTACCCCGCCTTCGCCCAGTGTTAAGCTCCAGCTTCCCCATGACCCTAATAGGGTTATGCGGTTCGGCAGATGAGTGAGTGAGTGAGAAAACAATGCAAAACAATCCCCTGACTCTGTTCTGTTATTAAATTCTTGTGTATGTATTAATGTATTTAAGATTAAAATAAATTAAAAAGTAAAAAAAGACAATGCTAGTGTGGGCCATTTTTCCCTTCGTTAAGAGTCTTTGCAGCAGAGTAACTTTGTAAACAATGAGCTTGGTACTTGTGCATAATGTGACATGTGATGCAACCCACCTATGGGGGAGTTCGCTCACCTCTTTAGCCACAGTGTGCCAGTGCAGGTGACTCTCACACATATCCGTCTGCTCCTGGTGCAGGAACTTGCAGTCATCAGGAACCAACAAAGCGTCACTCACAAACTCACCCACTGCACATCGAAACACAAACACAAACAATAAACCCAAATACAGTGGAATCTCATTAATATGCACTTCTTTTAAATGCACTTTCGCTTAATATGTGCCCACCCCTTGGACCCAACATTTTTTGACTGAAATTCATCATATTAGAGCAACAGGATGGCATTCTGCTTTGATCCATGGCAGGGTTCACGCCTGCACACAAGCGCTTTAATAGCTAAAATGTTAGCAAAAATGCGGTCTCACTTATTATGCGTTGAGGTCCATTGGATGTGCGCATATTAATGAGACTCTACTGTATACTGTACATGCACACCCATATCCTGTTCACTCTGTCCACCAGTGCATGTCAAACGAAATAATTCAAGATTTAACTTCTGTACAAATTAGTTATTTGCTTTACAATAACAAAAGTTAAAAAAGTAATTCTGGTAACAGACAAAACACTTTATGATTGGTTGAATATTGTTAAGTACTTATTTGTCTTTTAAAAACCAAAAAAAAAACAAAAACACTTCAGTCATTTTTAAATATTATAAGCTCGGATAATGAAACAGTGTAAGAAATGCAAACGCATGTACACACATTGATAAGTATACATGCACAGGGTCACGCATGGACTCACCAAGGCAGCGGTACGGCACTACAACGTGGACATGACTACGGCACTGCTTCCGACCCTTCTTGCACCAGTTCTGGATGCTCACAGGCTGATTGGCTTCCACCACGTTTGTGATCTGCAGATCTGGGTACACCTGAGAAAAGAACAAACCTTCAGAATCTTGGAGGTTTTGAATATGAACTCACATTTCATCTTGTTTCACAATAACCCCCCACCACACCACACTCATTCATTTATACCATGTACTCTGGGTTTGTTTTTTGTTTCCTTAAGCCAACACAGCTGATGAGTCAGGTATGCATAAAACCTTTGTGAGCTCTCTCAGGTGTGTCACCCAGTTGTTGCATTGAAACACATCCCCACCCATCTTTAGATCCTTTTCTTCCCTTAAACTTTTACATCGCCACCCATTTCTGCATTGTCATGTTTCAGTCCTCAAATATCTGGTTCAGATATCCGTCTGCATGCTCCGACCTTACCTCTTGGCAGTACTGAAGGATGCCCTCTTTGGAGTTCTCGCAGCTCTTGGTGCCTGAAGGGTCCGGCTCCCATTTGCCATTCTGGATGTTCATGTGCATATTGAGCTTTCCGCAAAACATGGCTACTTGTGGCCCAGCCAGTAAGTCTGTTCCTTCTTCTGATGGCATCTGCAAACAAATTTTGACCAACATATGAACATTACGATTTTTAAATCCTACAGACAGCTAAAAAAAAAAAAAAATGCCCAGGTTGTCCAGCTAGTTTGAAATACAGTGGTACCCAAACATGTGTGAACCCTTCAGACTTTTATATATTTCTGCAAAATATGATTTAAAACATCAGGTTCCCACAAGTCATAAAAGTAGATAAAGAGAACCCAGTTAAACAAATGAGAAAAATATTACACTCCTTTCCTTCATATAGCACAATTACAACTTGTGACAATTGTGGTTGGGTTTACTCACATGAACTGGCCACACAACACTTCTATTAGACTTAGGTCAGGATCTTTCATTTGGCCATTTCAAAGCATTACATTTATTCTTCTTTATCCATTCCTTGGGGGAGTGATTTACGTCTTTAGGGGGTTGTCTTGCTGCATGACCCATTTTCTCTTGAGATTCAGGTCAATATTTTCTAATATTTTCCTTTAGAATTCGCTGGTATAATTCAAAGTTTATTGTTGCATCAATGAAGACAAACTGTCCTGGCTCAGATGAGGCAAAACAGGCACATACCAAGACACCACCGTGTTTCCCCGATAATAAGACACGGTCTTATTTTTTCGGTTCAAAAAACACCATAGGGCTTATTTTCGGGGTAGGTCTTATTTTAATTAACATTATCAGCAATTTCAATAAACAGGTAAGTGAGTCCTCCACAATTACTTTCTTGTACTCAACGGTATAGCTCTTCCTTTTTGCACTCATGTCTGGGGTCAAAACAGACAGGATAATACCGGCAAATAAAATGATGACCGTTATGCTCCCCCAGTCCTGCTTTACAATACTTTACTTACTGGGTTTTTTTTTCTTCTTAACTTCCTCTTTTTCTGTACTCTCCTCCGCGGCGCTGCTGTAAATGGTGCTGGCGCGCATGCATTCACAGAAAATGAGGGGAGGGTGCGAACAAAATATGGATTTAGCTAGGTCTTATTTTCGGGGTAGGGCTTATTTTGGACCGTTCTGCAGAAGTAAGGGTAGGTCTTATTATCGGGGAAACACGGTATCACCACCATGCATGGAATAAGATGGTTCTGCTAGAATGCAGTGTTTTCCTTCTCCAAACATAAAACAAACAATAATAATAATACACATATGATCTTAAACTAACCAAGGGCAGAAATTTTCTTTTTGGTGAACACTGGCTTTTTCCTTTCAACTATGCCATGATCATCAATTTTGTTAAGTGTTCTCCTGATGTTGGACTCAAGTACATTGGCTAATGTTAATGTGAGAGAGGCACATTTAGTTGCTTAAAAACTACTCAGGGTTCATTTAAGACCTCCTGGAGTATTATATGCCTTGCTCTTGGACAAATCAGCTTTGCTCATGCCAAGATATACTTCCACAAACTTGTACTGTGATATCAGAATTTGACAGATTGCTGCTTTTTAAAAAATAAATAAATAAATAAATAAATAAAACAGGTTGCTCAGTCACACCTGATCATCATCCAATTGATTGAAAACAGCCGACTCTAATTTTATCTTCAAATTTAACTGCTAATCCTAGAGGTACATAGAGATATATAATATTGGATGATTTTCCTCAATAAATAACCACATAGAATATTTTTGTCTTTTTTATTTTTACAATTAAGTTGTCAACATCACATACAGACTTTATTTAATATGACCCTCCCTAATACCCATGTATGCAACCGTAGAATGATGCCATGTCCACACATGCCAATAGTTAGACTCATAGTGAGTGGAAAGGAAATTTGCAGGAGTATCCTGCATTACTCAGAGCACACCCATCTATTTGATAATGCTAAATTGCGTAACAGCCAGGGAAAACTGGGACAAGCCAGAAGAACATCACTGTTTACTCACGCTCCTGCACTCTACCCACCCATAATCATACAGAATGTTCCCTTTTCCTTTTTTAATCATCTGTAAGGGATGAAAAGTACAGAACAGAATACCACCACAACACAATCCTCATTTGTGTTTATCAGCCTAGATCCACAATTCACTGGGTTTTGTTTGCAGCAATCCAGGTCTGCCCTCTGGCCCCCAATTTGCCCATCACTAAATCCCTGTAATGCATTAAGTCCTGCCAACAAGCCCAGTTCTGTGAAAACAGGGCTAAACTGTGCTCCCGGCTCAATTAAACAGCACTAAGGTTTGCACGGAAGCTGTGGACCATGTTTCCACCGGAGATAATCTCATTGTACCGCTTCTATGTGAAATCAAGTACTGACTGAATAGAATGTTATTCAACCCATGTGCAGGAAGCCAACTATAATATAATTAACGATTTCTCATCCAAAGAAATATAAAACTTGCGGGTGGGGGGTCCGATAAAGATACACACAGCTCAGAAGTGACTCATGTTTTAAACCAGGCATGTGCATATTTGAATACCCAGATAGTTATTTTAATACTGAAAACTCTAGCCAGGTATATATTACGTCCTCCACAAGAGGTCTGGCAGGATTTTTATGCAGGGAGCAATTACAATTTAAAATGGTTAAGTAATGAATTCAACTTAGACAAAATACGAATATTATTGTGGTGTGCAATTTAGAATCAGAATATTTTATTGATCCCAGAGGAAATTGCGTAATTAGGAAATTGGTAGAGGCGTGCACTGGGATTAAAATAGGCAGTAGCCATGATGCTCACTGAACAAAAGACAGATACATTTCCAACACTGACACAGACTTTCTTTTTTTTTTTTTTTTTTAAAGGGTTGCTTACCGTTTTTTATTGTATTGTTTAATGATGAATAACAATTACCAATTTAATATATGCCACACAGGAACATTAAGGCAAGCTAAAATAAGCAAACAATTTTATGGTTTATTTGTTCATGCTCCATTACATCTTAATTAAAAAAAAATAAATGATAATTTAAAAAAAATTTAACCTTAAAGGGGCATTTTGTGAAGAAATTGGAACTTGCAGTACTTCTTGCAGTTTCCATGAAGTGAACATTTATTAAAATTGATCCGTGATCAAATAGTGTTATTCTGACATTTTTTACTGAGAAATCGACTTTTTTTTTGTGAGAGCTGAGCTACGAACATTGCAAGCACAGCAACACAGCTCGAGCACCTGGAAAACTTCACATCTCCAGTAGCTACAGTATTGTAGCCTCAGAAAACCCCACAAACCTCCACACAGTCAAAACAAAAACGTTTTTTTGATCCAAATGTCCATCTCAGATGCGATTACCCGTTTTTCTCTTTTCGTGCTTCGAAGCGAAAAGTGTTCTCACCAAGGTTTCAAATCCCACTGCAAACAATAGGTGTGCACAAGAAATTTTTTATACAAAGTTTGTACTAAAATTTTGAATTAGTGCGCAAACACAACTTTACAGAGCCAGTTTTTCTTATGTAACAAACCCGTGCTTTAATGGGGTTCCTCCGGGTACTCTGGTTTCCTCCTACAGTTCAAAGCCATGCATGCTAGGTTAATTGGCTGTTCCAAATTAACCGTAAATGTGAGTGTGAATGGTTGTGTATGCCTGTGCCCTGTGATGGCCTATCAAGCTGTTCAGGGTGTACCCCGCCTTCGTTCAGTGTTGCCTGAGACACTCGCAACCGTAATAGGCTTAAACGCTTTGGCAAATGAGTAAGTGAGTGAACATAGTCCTAATTGTTAATTATAAAACAGTTAGTGCCAGTCTACTAATTTGATGGGTCGAGTGATGTTCCAAGCATACTGCTGTTTTACCATAAGAGCACCGAGATGTCCAGTGTGTATTGCATTTCCTAGTTTCAAACAGTTATTACGGAAGTGTTCAAGACAATCATTAGACACGGCAAATTTTATTTTTTCATTAATACAACTTTGAACCTAAACTCAATTTTAGTGGAAGCACTTTTAACAGGAATGTACAAATCAATGTTCAATAGCGAGCCAATGTGCTAGAACGCGAGTGTGGCTTCTTTAGGATCTAAACTAGCACTAGCAAAAATATATGGAACATTCAGCCACATAGTTTCAAAAACTGGGTCACAATTTTTCTTGTTTATAGAAGTGTTGTGATTAGACACTCGGCCTTTGGCCACCGAATCACAGCTGTGCTGATATTCAAGTATAAATTCACTCCCCTTTTGTGATAATGCTTCACTGCAAGGTCATAAACGTACAGCCACGTGCAACATTCAGTGAGGCTCTCTAATAAAAGGAAGGCTGGAAGGAAAATCAGCTTCCTCATAAAACCATGACCATCATTAGTAGCTGTACATACCATTAGAACAGCACCAGAACACACTACAGTGCATAGCCCACCAGTACCACAGGGACTGCACTAGTCCCTGGACAGCAGTTGGATGGATTAGAGAAGAAAAAAAACAAACAAAAAAAAACACTGATGTGATTAGGAAAGGAGGGCAAAGCCTGCCTTCAACAGGATTAATTCCTGGACCAGCTTTGTCCCAGTCCTGCCCTCTGTAGTCTGGTAGCAGCTTGGATAGACATGCAGCTTTTTGTAAGCAGGCCCATGACTGTTCACCAACAGGGGTAGCTTTTAAAGAGCAATCAGAGTTTTAAACCTAAACTCACATGTTCATTAGTAGGTCGAGGATATCCATTTAGCTTTAGTGTGTGAGAAGGTCTTTGTGAGAATGTGAAAAGGAAGAATGCTGCTCAAAGACGGCATTGTGTCACAGAAGAAACAACAACACAGGAAGGTGAAGATGGGAAGTGCGGAGTAACAATGTTTTGTGCTACTTAATCATTTTAGAGGCCTGAATGTGCTGGCAAGACAACAACGGTACTTTTATGAACAGTCTATGTGAGGAAAAGAGTGGACACTAAAGCTAAAGTCCTTCAAGGCCATCCAAGAAGACAGATGAAAATCCTTTACCTTCTCCCAGACACACACACACAGCATTGAGACCCAACAAAATAGTGCCTCAGGGTCACTGTGATTGAAATAACTTCTTTGGTTATATTTTGGTGATATGACCAATGGGTACAGTCAAAATAACTGGGGCAGTTGGTAATACTGGAGTTTTAAGGTATACCTTCACACCCAGCTCGGAGTCCCTTCAATGCATAATTATGGAGAACGATAAAGGGTGGGGGTCGGGGGGTCTGGGTGCTTAAAAAAACAACTAAATAATGAAATGGTTTCATACTTGATGAATGATTGCTCCCACAAAAACATACCGTTTAAGACTGACCTTATGAACTTTATCAGACTTTCAACACTTGCTATAATTTAAACAATACATTTTTATTCCCATTTAAATGACAGTTTTTTATCTTTTTGTTTAAAATCCTGTTTATTTCAGCTGTATGAATTTCCAATTAAGTATTTTAGTTCTGTGCGCAAGTTAAAAGTGTAATTATTTTGTGTACGTGTGTGATGCAGTGGTGGCTTAATGATTATGGCAATGGGTTGCAAATCCAAAGGTCAGGGTTCAGTCCCCAGTACCACCTCTGTTGGGACCTTACGCGAGGCCCTTAATCCTCAATTGCTCAGCTGTACAAAAATGATTATTCTAAGTCGCTGTGGATAAGAGCGTCTTGCCAAATACCGAAAACGTTAATGATGCAGGGTGGCAAGATTCGACTTGTCTTAAAATGTTGTTGTGTATTTACTGTATCTTAACGTTTTTACTGCACTGAACCCATTTATTAATGTATGTTGCACTACTGGAAATTCCACAGGTCACTTTACTCCTGTACTCTATAGTTGTTTTGCTACCATCATATCTACAGTTTCTATATTTTAATCCTGTGCTGAGCTGGAATTAGAGCTCAACAATTACTAATATCCTGTGCAAAGTCATCACACAAACTAGCCGATATAGCCATCGCTAGATTAATGCTCATATTCAATATTCATTTGACTTGATTCATCAGATCTCACCTGTTTGTAACTGTAATTAGATTTTTTGAAGTCTTTCATAGTATTTTGCAGATAAACTCAATAATCATTGTAGCGATTGCTATGAAAGGTTAAATCTTGAAGGGATCAGCCTTAATTGCACTATTCTATTCACTAAAGATGAACAGAACTCAACAATGTACATTTAGCCAATCCTATTTCTTACTGCGGTTCTGTACGTTTCTGCTCAAAGACAGTAGACATAACAGCTAGCTACATTTATTAATGATTTACGAATACAATTCCCATTACAGCTATAAGAACCAGCTGGACTTCATGTTAAAATCTAGTGAAGTTTCTGCTACATGGTTTGTATTTTTATCTGGTTTTACCCAAATGAGGATGAATCCCCTCAAGGTTTCTTCCTCGTGACATCTGAGGGAGTTTTTCCTTACCGTTTTCGCAGTGGGCTTTGCTCATTAGGAATATGTATGGTTTGTAGAAGAAATGTTTAAACTCTTTATGAAATTTGTGACAGTGTCATTTGCAAAAAGCGCTATATAAGTAAAACTGAATTGAATTTATTCCAGAACATTTACCAAGATAAGCTACAATTCATCGTATTAGTGGCCAGTGCGTGTAGTGATGTAGTGGTTAGCAAGCCTTCCTCACAGCGACACGGTCCCGGTTTTAATTCTTGGGCTCTGGCATTTCTGTGTGGAGTTTGCATGTTCTCCCCGTGTTTGTGTGGGTTTCCTCGGGATACTCCGGTTTCCTCCCACAGTCCAAAGATGCGCACATTAGGCGAGCTGGCTGTTCCATATTATCTCTAGGTGTGAGTGTGAATAGTTGGGTGTGTTGGTCCCCGCAATGGTCTGACGAGCTTGTTCAGGGTCTGCCCCGTCTTCACCCAGTGTTGTCTGAGATAGGCTCCATCCTCCTCGTGACCCTAATAGGCTTAAGCAGGTTCGGCAAATGAGTGAGAGAATGAGTGAGTGAGTATAAAGGGGCCCACTCACCTTTCCCAGCAGACTCTCCTACAGTAAACAGCATCACCTTTTTCCCTGCCTCAACATCCCGCTGTTATGAAAAATAATCCCAGGCCATGGATTTAAATTGTAATGTCAATTAAAATATTCTGATGAAATATCTTTTTTTCCGTTTTTATTCTTTTGGCTGATCCGTCTCATTTCCATACGCTTGTCCTGTTGTAATGGACTGAACCAGCCTGCACATCGGACATGCAGATAAAGAAAACGTTCATGCTGGGTTTCACCAACACTGAACTTGGGAAGGTTTTGCTGTATAAAGAGATGGCAGCCGTCACATGCTTTCCAAAGGGAAATATGGGTATGACAGCATTTTAAAAGCACAAACTACAGTAAAAAATGTATCCATTGATTAGATTGCATTTCATTCGGTCCATGTATTTTCATGTATTCTTTTTAATTATGAAAGTAACGCTGACTCTCACTCCACACTTTTGTTATCCATTAACAAACAACAGGAATGGAAACAGTGCTGAACTGGAAAAAATGAGAGCAGACATGGGCAGCCACTGCTTCCTGTCTCCTAGATTCAGTCTCAACCATCTGCTTACATTCCGGCTAATTCCTTTTCCCCTCTGGTCAGTGTCCCTGTGGAGCCAATCAGGCTGTTCGTGGTGGGGAAAACTCTTGAGGCAGTACGATAAAGACTACAGGCCCAGGCCTGCCGCCTCACTGATAAACCCTGAGAGCAGAGGACTGTGATATTGGCATTCACACTTCTAGCAGGAAAGTGGGTGAACTTGCAGCGATTTACTCCCTTATCCTTGTTTGAAGTTAAAAAGTGGCTGGCTTTTGACCAGTAACTGGGATGTGAGTGAATCAGTAAACTGCGACGAGTGGACGTCTTTAAAAATGTCCCCATAAAGTAGGAATGAAGTTTAAAGGGGCGCGTGAAGAAATTAGCCTAAATATCATCAATGGTGATATCAAACATACATTATCATACTTATAGATGGAAATTTGGTTTATGAATGATAGTAGACATAAATTGGGTTGATACATTAAGTTTGTTAAGGCTTGCAACATGATCTCAATCTTTGAAAACTGTTCATCCCTTCAAGATTCACAAAAAAAGTCCATGCTGCAATGCTTTTCTGCCCGCTGCATTTGGGCCTCAAAATTTATATTTAACAAATATAAACAAGTATTTTGGACATTCAGTGCATATTTAGATGTAGACTTTCTGGCAAAAATCATGACACACTTCTTTAACTGTGATTCCATAACAATAACATGTATTCTCATCACTACTAGTTTCAAAACTTTGTTTTTGGATGTTGAGTCCAACTCATAAGCTTCTCATGCATTAATAAGATTTTTCTTTTGTGATGGATGAAAAAGAAAAGCTTGAAATCATGAGTCTCCAGGTTTAAGGCAATAATTAATAAGCCTGAACCATCATATGAACAGCCATTGCTTCCTAGTTAATTTTTTTCTAGTTTTAACTCCATGGTATGCAGAACTGACCTTCCAAACATTCTGGATGATTGTCAGGGCCCAAGTATGCTTCGACGGACATGCGCAAAAGTGTCTCCAAAATATACTGAATGCAGACACATCTCTAAACACATGCACATTACGATTTTCCTGGCAAAGGCCATGGTCCCAAAGTCAGACAGTCCACAAATAAGACTAAAAACAAGAACCCAGAAAGCATGCTCAGCAGTTTGCAACTTGAAAGAGGAGCTTATTCAAACTTTGAAACATTCTTGTTTTGTGTGTCAGGCTCGGATTCTGTGGGCTCAGTTTCACACATGCGCAGTCAATACACACAGACACAAAATCTGGATGCAGTGCTTGGGGGGGGGGGGGGGGGGAGTGGGTGCTGAACCCTCAAATAAAAACAAACTTAAAATATCTCCACAGGACAGCCCCCCACTGAAGTGGCACTAAAAATTCCTTAATCATTGG
>JBCNYH010000009.1:19442721-19453005 GCA_039654325.1 Tandanus tandanus
AAAACTCCCTCAGTTGACACAAGGAGGAAACCTTGAGAGGAACCAGGCTCAAGAGGGAAACCCATCCTCATTTGGGTTCAACATGCAAACTCCACACCGAAACGCCCGAGCTGTTGCTGGATCTTGTTAGGCTGAACTATTCAACGGTCAAGATTGTGTTGCAATCCCCTAACAAACTTAACGTGTGAACCCAGTTCATGTCTAGTATCCTTCATAACCCAAATTTCTATCTATACGAATGATTAGGATTGTATGATAACACCATTCATAACATTTAGACTATTGTCTTCAAACAACCATGACACTGACCCTTTAAATCCATATATTTTGTGTCAGACAGAGATATACAAAGTTTCCTATCATCAGAAAAAGAAAACAGATAGTCAACATCATAAAAATGACCTTAAAAAAAAAAAAAAAAAGCTGCACTCTGACAGTTTGCGCTGGTCCATTCTGCAGTGATAGCCTATGTGGTTAGCGACACTGAAAATAACTCCATTAACAAGCTTAATGTTGGACTGCCCTTATGCTGTTTGGATCTGTTGATGGTGTAATGATTATACAATCCAGCTGTGTGAATACAAGCATGTATTTTATTTCTTTCTTTTTTTATTTGCTTAAAAGGCTGCTTTTAAGGCAAAGTAGCTTAAATAACACTAATGGTATCATTAAAGAAGACATAGCCATTTATACAAATGTAAACTTGTTTTACGAAGGCTAACAGAAATAAATTTGACTAACGCGACCGATTTACTAGGACTCGGTAACAGTCCAACACGCCAGTCACTGAAACCTGTTCGGCCCACCAAGATTTCAAAATGCTGTCGTCGCGGTCTATTCCCGTTCACTCCGTGATCGGTCCGAAACCTTTACATTCCTTTTGACTTGCAAGTTGAAAGTCTACGGGAGCAATGCTAGAAGTTAGCACGTCTGTCCCGCAGCAAGAAGGTCCTGGGAGTTTGCATCATCTCCCTGTGCTTGTGGGGGTTTCATCCGGGAACCGCGGTTTCCTCCAACAGTCCAAATTGGCTGTAAATTGCCCCAGGTGCGGATGTGAGTGTGAATGGTGGTGTGTGTGTGTTTCCCTGGTGTGGCGAGCTGTTCAGGGTGTACCCTGCTTTCGCCTCGTGTCGGCTGAGATAGGCTCCAGCCTCACTAGTAGTTCGGTAAATGAGAACATTTAACAAAAATAGATTAGTATTAGACTCTGAATTTGGTTTAAAAAAATCATGCCCCAGCTCCTTTAAGTCTTGAGGACTTGCCTGATAATATTTACAACACTAAGCAAGTCAAGAACAAGGCTCAGTGGAAGACCTTAGACCTTGGGGGTGTAAATACTATTGTTCTCTTTCTGTTGTTGAGTCTCAGTGGATTCAAAGGCACAGCTTGTACTGCAGTTTGCTGAAGGCCGCCATCTTTGCTTCTGGATGTTCTGAGGCAGCTTTCGCAGTGCAGGCCAGGCTGTGTGACTAACATGTTCTTCAGGAAACAGTCCAGATTTACGCTTCAACATACATGTGGCTACACAGCAAGCGGAAGAGTCGGCATTCCGTCTGAAATCCCATACAGACCGAATATTCCTCCTCACTCACCCACGAACAGCACTGCTATTTATAAAGGAAACCAGGGCGACTACTGCGCCATGGAGAAGCGCGAGCCGCCTGAAGGACCAGCAATCCGGAAATAAACCCCAGTTTCTTCTGAAAACACGCACTGGCCATGTTTTACACCAGAATAACATCCCTAGAAGGCGTTTTAGAGCAAATGTATGTCAGTGTTTTCTGGGAAACTGTTGTATGAGGTTCATTTCAGCCACCTCGACGTTTCAAAAACAAAACAGTCATGTTTAAATCCCTGTTTTTACCCCCCCCAAAAAAAACAATTACAATGTTACTGATAAAGCCGCGCGTGAGAGAAACAAAACAACATGCAACAATGTTATTTAAAAAGGTCTGGGTTAACCTGTAACAAACAACCCCTCTTTTATTTATATTCCTCTGAAACACGGCTGGTTGTCTCCTCTACATTTTTACAGTCATGTTTGTATTTCAGTTCTCTCACTGGTTCATTATTTATCGTTCAAGGATAGCGTTTAAACCTCACCACAGCCTACAGGACATCATTAGAACAGCCGGGCTGACCTACAGCTGCTTACAGTCTCTTTAAACCCGGTGCTTGTCCATTTTAAACAATTAAGCTACATTTGTATACATTGTAACACTAGACGCACCCTTTTCCAACACTTATTTATTTATTTGTTTGTTTATTTATCTATTTATATCGCGTTCTTACCTTCACCGCGAGAACCGAGCTCGCGACCATCAACAACAAGAAAAGCCGACGGTCCCACATTCTCCCACAATTCTTCCCGAAGGTTCTGATCCTGGTACTCGGTCACACGTTCTCGATTAAAGCAGCACTGAACGGCTGTTTTTTTTTAAATTTTATTTTATTTTATCCGAGCTCTTGGTGAAAACGTGGAAAACACAGACTGCACACAGCGTCACCTGACTGACCGACCAAGGCGTAGGGCTGGGAGTCGATCCTATAAAGAGTCAAATCCTCGATTCCCAACACCAACCACCCGCATTCGGCACTGAGTCATTTGAGTCGATTCGCGGCTGAACTGATTCACACGTAGACCAGCAATTTTTTTAATAGATCCTTTATATAGTCTAGGATTTACATAGAGAGCATTTATCCTGGATCACAGCATGTCATCATGGCATTGTTGCTCCGGTTGGTCGGGTCGAGGCTCAGCAACATTAATATGACAATAAAATGAGGTCAGCTGATGAGCTGATTGTACTGAAGTCAATGGTCTTTTTCTTCCCTGATGGCACGGATATAAAACGGGGACTCAAATAATGAGCGAGTGGTTCATGGAGCATGCGGGATCATTTTCACATATGTATCCAGAGTCCTGACCTTAACCCTATTGAAAGTTTTTGGGATGTGCTGGAGAAGACTTTATGGAGTGGTTCAGTTTTTCCCTGGCGTACTGGCGTAGTGGCCAGCATGTCTGCCTGACAGGAAGAAAGTCCTGGGTTCGAGGACGTTTCTGTGCGGAGTTGGCATGTTCTCCCCATGCTTGCGTGGGTTTCCTCCAGGTACTCCGGTTTCCTCCCACAGTCCAAAGACGAAGTGGCTGCGCCAAATTGCCCCTAGGTGTGAGTGTGAATGGTTATGTGTGTTTTCTCTGGGGTTTATAAGAGAGCTGGAGACTTCACACAGCATTGGCTTAGATAGGCTCCAGCCTCTTGGCAACACTAATAGGATTAAGCGGTTCAGCAAATGATATATATATTCCCCCCTTCATTCATTTGACCAACTGCTTAATCCTATTAGGGTCACAGGGAGGCTGGTGCCTATCTCAGCCGACTCTGGGCGAAGACGGGGTACACCCTGAACATTTCGCCAGTCCGTCACAGGGCTAATACACATGATATCATTCACACTCACATCTAGGAGCAATTTGGATCCGCCAATTAGCGTGTGTGCATGTTCATGTCTTTGGACTGTGGGAGGAAACCAGAGTACCCGGAGGAAACCTACGCAAGCAGTGGGAGAACATGCAACCTCCACACCCAAACGCACTGGGTTGATCACCACGCCACCTTGCTGCCTATATATAGATGAAATTTTGGTTTACAAAGGATAGTAGACATGAAATATAAATTCAAAATATAATTGGACAATGATGTTTAATTAGACTGTACCATTTGTACCAACTTATTCAGATATGAACCTGCAAGTTCATTGAGTTCATTGACATGAAGACGCAACTGAAATAGCTTCATTGTGCAGAATCGACTCTTTGAATCGGTTCCAGTGACTCCGCAAGCAACATAATCTGAATCGGAGTCGACTCTTCAAAATGGAGGGGTGATTGGGAGTTGTGGGTGGGGTTATGGAGGGGTTAGGAGCTCTCAGCTTTCTTAGGTGAGGATGACTTCCCTCAGTCCCTTTTTAAAATCAGTGCTCTACACCAGACCTCATAATTCTCTATTTCTCACTCAGATCTCTCTTATTTTACACAGAAGCTTCCCAGATCTTCTGGCAAACAGTTTTCCAGCAACTAAATGGATTTGATTGACTGATTTTATGCCATGAAATGCATTTAATACAGTGTACAGACATGTCTCTGCAGTGTGTGAAAAGATCTATGCTGGTATTTGCTGCCACTGTGTGGTGATCCTTCAGAGAACAGCCGCTGCACCAAATTCGATATCCATGAAGTGTGTTTTCTGTTCAGGGTGTACTGCCTTCGCCCAGTGTCTGAGATTGGCTCCAGCCTCTCCGTGACCATGATATGAGTAAGCAATTTGGCAAATGAGTAAGAGAGTGATTTGGCATTAGGTAAAATCATTAAAGAAATTAGAGGGGCACTCAGGGTGCAAGGTATCGCTGCCAGGCACAAATGGATTATTATAACTTGGCGTAGTTATAATGAAATGTCTCCCCCTATTGGGCATCTGACGAACATTTTGGCACATATTCTAAAATTTAAATTTTTTGGGGACTTTTTCCAACATGATCCCATGTATGGATCACACACGTTATGGGTTACTGTTCTTTTACACCATTATGTGTTACTCTAAAGAGTCCTGTGTCTGAGAATTGCAGATGATCAGCAATTTCTTGAATACTGGAACCAGTCCACTCGGTACAAATATCCATCATTCATGCACTTAATCCTACGAGGGTCAGAGCTGGAGCCTATCTTATCCAACTCTAGGCAAGGGAGGGGTACACCCTGAACACCTGTTCACAGGGACACTCATACCCAGGGCCAATCTGGAGCTGCCAGTGAGCCTAATGTGCATGTCTTTGGACTGTGGGAGGAAACTTGAGTATCTGGAGGAAACCCATGCAAGCAAAGGGACAACATGCAAACTCCACATAGAAACTCCAGAGCCAAGCCTGGGTCCATTTTCTGAACCGCTTAATCCTAATTAGGGTCACGGGGCAGCTGGTGCCCATCTCAGCCGACTCTGGGCAAGGACAGAGTACACCCTGAACAGCTCGCCAGGCCATCGCAGGGCAGAAACACGCTGACGGCAATCCAGTGGCCTACTCTTTATGAATGACAGCAATGGTTCTTTTACATGCCTCTCACCCCAGACAGTTAGGAACATGGCTGGGCTTTAATAACCCACTTAGCTGCACTGGGGGGACAGCAGTGACAATTCGGTGATAGTGGGGCCCGACCCCCGACCTTCGGATCAGTAAGCCAGCACCTTAACCAAATTAACTGAAACTCTTGACTCTTGTCAGTACCCAATTTGCATGGGACCTGAGCATTTCTAAGATGAACTTACAAAGCCTAGCCATAACTACAGTATGATGCCATTAGAGACATATGGCGCACACCTTGCAGGTGATGGAAATACTCCTGGCTATGCATCACCTTCCTGCATAGCTGCAGTGAGGAGTGAAATGAGCAGCAGGTATGGCAGCAGAGTCCGCTTGGGAGTGAAGGAAGCTTCTTATCTGCAGAGCAGCTGCAGGAAGAGAAGACTCCAGTGATTACAGAAGTGCTTTAATAGACTTAGAAAGCAAAGTAGAGAAGGTACGGAGCATGGCAACTTAACAGCGCTGCATCAGAGCAAAGTGCAGATTCAGGGAAAATGAGCAAACATATCTAGGCCTTTCACTTTTTCCACAAGTATGGAGTAAAGCAGGAAACAGTGCATGGTATGATTTATCCAGGAGTGCTGAGGCATCTCTGCATCGAATCTGGAAATATATAGTCAGATGGGTAACCGCCGCAATCACAGCACTCCATCCAGAAAGGCATATTACCTCAATGAGAATACATGGAAAATACACTGTTCATGGCATTTTAATGGGCGCTTATTCTTTTTACTTTAAATTATTTTCCCTATATAAGGCCCAATGTTGTGTTTTGATCACAACATTCAGTCTTTTACATTTTGCTAATTTGGCTGAGGGTAGCATGGTGGTGTAGTGGTTAGCACATCCACCTTATAGTCCAAGGAATAAAACACATTACATGACATTTATCTTTGAATGAAAATATACAAGGCTGACACAGTGGTGTACTGGTTAGCACGCCTGCCTTTACAGCAAGAAGGTCCTGGGGTTAAATCTTGAGCTCGGCAAGGGCCAGGGGAGTTTGCACGTTCTGCCTGTGCTTGCATGGGTTTCCTCTGTGTTCTCTGGTTTTCTCCTACAGTCCAAAGTCATGCACATTAAACGTGCTCATTGCCTGTTAAAAATTGCCTCTAGATGTGAATGTAAGGGTGATTGTGGGTTGGGTGTGTTGGCAATGCAATGATCTGACAAGCTGTTCAGGGTGTACTCTGCCTTCGCCCAGTGTTGGCTGTGATAGGCTCCAGGCTCCCCGTGATCCTAGTGGTAGGATTAAGTAGTTCAGAAAAATGAGTGAGTGGGAGAGTGAAAATATATTAAGTCAGTCAGTATTAGGCAAAAATCAATAGTTGTGTGTGTTTTGGCACTGCGATAGACTGGTGTACCCTGCATTCAGCCAGCAACTCTAGTAGGTTTAAGGGAGTGATTACACTAGAGGTGAGAACAGCGACTGACGCGAATGCTAATTTGTGACTGTCGCTTTTCATTCTCAAATCTGTTGCGCGAGATTTGTGGCGTCGCATTTTGGTCGCCTGGTCCGTGAACTCATCGCAAATCATTTCAAACATGCTTGAAATTTCTGCAAATGTCGCAAAACGAGGCTCTGATGCGGAGTAGTCTCAAACTCTTCTCAAACAGTCCGCACATGTCGTGAGAAAGCTGCAAAGTTGTCGTTTTACTTGCAAATTATTTATTTTTCGTTCGCAAGGAAAAGCAACAAGTTGGAGACTTCCACACGGAAAGCTTGAGACTTGCCAGCATCTGCCATATTCTGTATATTTGGTATATTTTTGTATCATCTATATATATATATATGTGTATATACACTTATATGTCATCATTCGTATTTTATTCACATTTTGTTTATGTGAATGATTTGAGAACAAAAAGCAAACAAAATGCGACTGATTCACAACAGATTTGTTTGTTTGTTTTTTTACACCAAACAGCCGCAAAACAGCAGAAAATTACTTGCAAATCAGTCACAAAAATTGTCGAGCAACTTTTGCGCGATATACGTATTTCAGCCGCAAAATATCCGTTTGCATGTGAACTCGCAAAACATCTTGGGAAAAAAAATAAATAATCACCCCGCAGCCTGGCAAGCTGTCCGGAGTATACTCTGCCCTCGCCCAGAGTCGGCTGAGATGGGCGCCAGCCTCCCCACGACCCTAATTATGATTAAACGGTTCAGAAAATGAGTGAATGAATAAAATCAATTTGCATCAGTCGCTTTTCTATCGCACCTCTAGCATGATCACCCCCTTATGTGGTTCAGCAAATGAATAAATGAATGAATGAATAATTTGGCTGAAGCTTTAATCCAAAAGACAGAAACAAGATAGAGCTGAGAGGTGAGAGTTAAAGGTCTTGCTCACTCACTCTCCTGATCAGTAGCCCAAAACCTTCACCACTGAGCCACCACCTCCTCTCAGTTGTTCTGTGGTACATAGTTTTTTTTGGGGATTACACTCCTTTGACATCAATATCATCAGGTTTCTATTTACATGAAATGGATGAAAGCAGTTGTGCAAGTCCACAGTATGGATCATAATCAAGTAAAAAAACCATTCAAGTCACAGTCCTGAAACGGAGCCTGGCTTTATCAAGGGCACTGCTTCGACGTTTTCTTGTAAAGAGTTATCCGAGTGTACACAGGCTCCATATTCAGTCAAATTTACATACAAACCATTAAAAAAAAGGAAACGTATACAAACACTGGAAATGATCCACATCCCCAGTAATAAAATCCGTACTAGTGAAGGCAGCGAGAACGCACAGGATTCAGTTCAGTTAGTTTTTCTTGCTCACAGTGTACCAGAGGCAACTTTTACTCATTTGTAACATTATCATTTAGTCCAGTGCAGCTCTCGATATCATAAGTAGTGTTTTCTAACCCTCTTCTCGATTGTGAGCATGAGGGAAACTTATTTCTGATTACAGCCAGGGTAAGGTGGGGGTGGGGAGTAGTTTGCTGTTCTGGGAGGCATTGAAGTATATGGAGGAGGTTGAAGATCTTGGGGGTACATCTCATAGTCGAAGCTGTAGGGAGGTGGTGGCCCTGTGTGTGAGAAAGACACTAGATATTAATACATTCGTATACGCGTCAGTTCATCTTAAGTCCTGTAAAAAAACAGGGCTGGGGTCAATTACAATTTTCAAATACAATTACAGACTCAATTACGAGATATCAATTACAAATACAAAATATTTGTAATTTTCAATTGTAATAAATTACAATTACGGGTTTCCCAGTCAATTACAATTACATCACATTACTTGGCTCACAACAAACGACATAAATTGATTTTTGTAACTTTATTTACATAGTTATATAGATATAAATGATCACAGATACACTGCATATCACATGATGCATATCTCAAAAGTTAATTTACATAATTATATGTATATACGGCCACATATAGTATCTGTGGCCATATATAAGTATAATTGTGTAAATTCTGTCAGATACCACTAAATACAGTCCCAGGAATTTACTCATCAGAGTGTGCATTACACAACCTAGCATCTGAGAGCAGACTGTCTGGCCTGAATACTTTTCCAGCGATGGAAAATAGTCGCTCTTTTCATGACTGTGGGAACCCTGTCTTAATTACAAACAATATACTTCAAATATATATATAAATTAAAAATATATACTTATGTAGTGATGATGTAATTGGTGATCAAAATTCATTGAAGCGAATGAAATTACTTAATACAAAAAGATGTAATTGGACTGTAATTGGAATCTAGTTGGAAAATAACCCCCCCCCAATTACAATTACGAGTGCTTACCGAAATTCAATTACAATTTCATTCTCACTCAAATTTTCAAGTACAAATTCAATTACAATTTTGCTGTAATTGTAATTAAATATTAATTACGCAATCAATTACGTGATTGATCCAACCCTGGTAACAAATACGGTGACGTGTGATGGTCTGTTACCTGGATAGCCTTGAGTCACTGTGTTGATATATGACGTGTTGAAGACGCCCACTCTTGCACTTCGGCCATTCTTCACACACATGCAAATGCATAAAAATATGGCTGCCACAGCTCCCATTAGAAATACTACCCCAAACACAATGCCAGAAATAGCTGTGCCCCTAGAATTGGTAACAAAAGAGAAGAGGCACATTAGCGCTGCGTGATAAACAACAAACATGAAAACGTACGAGGGTGGGCTGAAAAGTTCATAGGCTGACCATGATGCAGTGGTCAAATTGGACCAAATGTGCTTTATTTTTCAACAGTCTCCCCTGCGGTCTACACATTTATTCAATCAGTGTTGCAGCACCTGATCCCCTTGGTATAGAGGATATAAGTTTTATTGCTCAACCTATGAGCTTTCCAGACCACCATCGTACTGTACACACAATGTTTGTATTTAATGGATTTGAAGACATCATGCAAACAAGACATGCAAAGTTACAGTAAACGTTGACATAAATTTGCAGTAATACATTTATGTACAGTAAATGTGTAAAAACAAACACAAACAAAAGCATCGCCCTTCATTATTGGACTTAAGTACTACTTTAGAGCACAAGTGTCAAACTCAAGGCCGCCAACTCATTTTATGTGGCCCGGAAGTGCTTTTAAAGTATATGATTATTGTACATTCTTTGCATCAACCGTTACCATGAATCATAATTTATTGTCTATCCACTAGGGGGCAGGAAACCTATTACAATGATCATTCATGGCTCAAGAGAGACTGCAAGCTAGTCAAGCATTGTCAGAAAAGGGATGTAAATAAAGTTAAAGAGGACGAATCATAAACTAAAGTAATCATTTTGCCATGTAGGTTTCATGGTTGCCCTTTTCGACTAGATTATCTGTCCCTCAAAATTTAGTGAGGTGGCCCTCAGTGAAAATTAGTTTGACACCCCTGCTTTAGAGGATTTATAATTTCCTCGAAGAATAATGAACGTGAATACTTATGCTTACAAGAGAGAGAAAAATAGAACATTCTTATATTTAAAATTTTAACTTTAAAGCATTTGTTAAATATCTTTCAAAGTACAGCAGTGTGCAGTGAAGATTCTACACCACCACTTTTGTCCAAAAGGGCTCCTAATAAAAAAGAAGTGAAAAATTACTTCTCTATAATTTTTTGGTGAAAATGTATTGAACAATGCTATTGTAGGCAACGAGAA